>SMLS01073332.1:0-19469 GCA_004785975.1 Popillia japonica | reverse complement strand
TAAATTCTGGTAAAAAATAAAGTTAAACTAACAAAAAGTAATATTTAAAATTCAATAAATGACATGTATGTATATAAATAATATAACATTCTCTTGCATATAATAAAAATACATTAATAAATAAAACAATAGTATTGAAAAAATAATAAAATAAACTACGTACTCATAACAATAAATAAACTGAAATTCTAATAAACAACTATATAACGTAAGGACAATTCTTCATATGCACAAAAGACTAGAAAACCCTAAACGTATTATCCTCTACAAATGCATCAGCTGTCTAATTTTTCTTGCGTTTCAATTAACAAATCTGTCATTAGGCCGATAAATGTCATCATGAAATTTCCTAATAATTAAACTCATAGATATATTTTACAGCTGTTTTTGAACCAAAGTTTCATGACCTGAATTAACACAAGCATACCATGAAAAACTAACCTTCCGCAAAGTTACCATTATCTTCTTAATAGAATTTACATGACCAAATGATGTTAGCAAGACAACCATCCTATCGTAAATGTTATTAAAATATAATACCAAACTAAAAGTGGCATAAAGAAGATTATTTGAATCACTAATTTCCTTAAACATTGTAAATGAATGATGAGGTTCTACGTTAGCAGTAAATAAAGAAGATTTACAAATCTCACAATCGGGTAAATTAAGTTTTTTTAGGATAAATCCGCAGACATAGGTGACAGCTTGATAATTAAAGTCAATTTCATCATTAATCGGAACATTTAGAGAAGAAGCTTCTAGTTCGTGCACAAGTCCTAGCACTTTTAGGTTCAATAGAAGCCATAAAATATTGCAGATTACTTAAGATATGCCCACTATTCTCCTCACAATTGAACCGACGATAGAACGAGAAGACTAAATTATTTAGAATACAAGTTTTAAAATTGGCAATGAACTGATGGCAACTTGGATGTGTATTAACCCCATATTAAGACCACCGCACTGATGTACATATGACACCAACAATTGATAATAACGAAACTTATCCGGAAATTGTGCTTCTTTTGTTCATAACCTCAAAGCACTACGTCATCATGATTTGCATTTTATTGATTTTTATTGTATCCTCAATATTGTACACTGTTGCCATGTCACTTCCTCTTATAATTAATCATAATTATTGATAGATTTCTTAATGATAAGATCGACAAAAAGATTTTTTGGTGAAAATATCGCTATCAATTGGCTCATATTTCATATCAAAACATCTTTTGATGTTTGATTATAATTGCTTTAAATATAAAGCCTACTAAAACTTGGCAACAATACTATATTTAGTTCTACCAGACAGTTCGCAGGTGGCGCGCACGTCTTGCCCGAAACTTCAAATTTGAAAGAAACACCCGTGGGTACAAGTAATGCAGCTTACTACCGACCATACAAAGATATGCAAAAGTTGAGTGAAAATTGACACAATTAAAACAAGTTGCTAATGGGTGTTTGATATAACGCATTAATAATTGAGAAAGCAATGAGTTCAGAAACCAGAAGCAGAAGTAAAATCAAATTAACAGGAAATGAGCAGTTCTGTAATGCTGGCAGAAAGGTTGCAAGTAGTATTCAATCCAACAAGTCATAAAGGGAATATTCCAACAGAGAATCAGCAATCTATCTACTTTGCCCCAATTTCCTCTTCTACACCAAATATGCCCAGGATATTTACCGCGTAAGTGTTCTTTTATCTAATCTTTGTCTGATATATTTAATTATTTTTTATTCAAAGTAATACCAAAACAGACGGTGACATTGGCAATGCACTTATCAATCAATTTCCAAAATTTTTGAACAGGTAGTTGCCGATGCATTGGTAAAGTACTTTGGGAAGACGGAATTTCTGACAGAAAATCAATACAGTTATAGAAAAGTACAGTCAGTAATGACAAAGATGTTTGAAACCTAACATATTTGGTATTTGGAAGAAACACATCTACTTATTGACATGCATAGGCAGGAAACCAGTATATATCGGCTAGATTTCTTCGGATTCCCGTTATTGTGTATGGGACACAAAATGACAAGTCTGAATTTTTTGATTCGTAGGCTCCTCACATTTCCTCTGAACAAGGTTGTGTGCGAGAAAAACTTAAAATCATAAAAGATGGAACGAGGTTAATGGTTTTCAGTCTCAGCTTATCTATAAGTTAATTAGGGTGTTAGGATTTTTTTAAAAGAATTGACGAATTTTTGAAGATGTTGAAACCCAATCTTTTGTTACCCTCCCTTTATCACTAAAGATTTGAGTAAAATCGTCAAGATGTTGGATTTTGGAATAGCTTACACTGCGGGGACTAGTTTGCGAAGACTGATTGGTAATCCTAAAGATAAGATTCAACCTTTGGAAAAGTCGGTGTTTACTAACACTTACTAACAGGTAATTGGGCCACGCAGAGAGCTGGCCAGGTCTTTCATTAGATCGGACTATACAACTACAAAGTTGCATTGAAACCATAAAACCAAGACTATGGTTCTAGTTTTTAGATGTTTCCCATCGATGTGAGAAATTGTGTAAAGTTAATTATGTGAGAGTGCACTGCTTCAAAACAGTATCAATAGGACAAATCAACAGTTTTGAGCATTTTATTTTACTATACCCAACGCTACTTAGACAGTTATACCATTGTGTGTCAATATATTTGTATTTGTCCAGAGTATTGCAAACTTTCCTTAACAAGTTACTTAATTTGGTTAATGTATTCATATAGTCATTACAGTGAGACGAGAAGTCACATTTTAAAATTTTAAATGATGACTTTTTACTAAAATACATAGAATTTGTATGGGGTAATGAAATCGTATTTACTTAAAAATTCGTAGAATTTAGCAAGGCAGACAGGGCAAAAATATATCGGAGTGATACCGTTTGAAATACAAATCAACGAAAGTTAATTACGGACCTTTATTACACGCGTAACTGTAGTGATAATACAAACAAGCAAAAGCGGCTAGACGTAACCTATAAACTATTCCCTTAATTCTATTTATTTATGTACGTTCCGGTTTCACAGCATCGCTGCGGCCGAATCGCCGTAAACTTTATAAATCCCAAAGTCATAAACCTAGTTTTATTGTTTACACTGTACAATATTACGGATTGTATAGGAATCGGAAATTCCGAAAGGCTGAGGGACCGTGCAAACCGGACGGACGGTTTTTCCTAACAACTTTGGCAGACAGACTGGTGCCGGATCAGCAGGGAGTCACCGTAAATTTGTTCACCTGAGCTGCACGTGAGACGGTGGTCGATATCGGTCGAACGGTACCGGTATGGATTTTCCTAATCGTTTGGAATAAATGCAACAAGAAAACGTGCCTGTGGAGCACTTGGAAGAATGACCGGTGTAGATGGAGTGGTAGGGTTTTAATTTCAATTTTTACAATGTACTAAGTTTAAATTAATGGTTTGGCTTAGTTGTAGTAGTAAGTAGCAAAAGATTAGTCTTCTAAAATGCATGATATACGACTATTCTGATTGGTGGTTTAATGAAAAACATGCATATGTTTTGTTGCATTTGATTGTTTACAACAATAGGTCAGGACGGATTATGTGTGCATCAGCTTAGGTAGTAGGTAATTGTGAATCTTTAGAATTCTGTCATGTTTATAGTTATTGCCCTGGCAGAATATTTGGTGTTGACCGAGATATTGTCTCAGCTTGCATCACTGTATTAACTAATCAAAAATTAGGACCAAATAGGGAAACAACAAGTATCGACTCTTTCAAAACTTTGGTTATCGTCAACAGTATTGCTAAGAAAATGTTGTATAAGGAATTGAATTTCAAAAAGTCTTCGCACAATGATTATCAAGCATTTTAATGGCAGATCAAAAGCATATTCATCGCGCTATTATCGAAATGAATTTGATTGTCTTCAGAAACTCGTCCCAATTGATGATACTTGGCTTTATTACATGAAAACGGGTACTGTGTGGACGCCCTCCATCAGTCCTACCTTTGGTTGGTGTTGGAGGACATAATCAGCTCTAAGCCAGGCAAGCTGTAGTCCCACCCAGGTAAGCTGTTGATAAAAAAAGTAAGCTGTTGCCGCCGCCGGCATGTGCTAATTAGAGATGTGTTGGCAATAGCTGACTTGGTTTTGGCAACAGCTTACCTGGTTTTGGCAACAGTTTATCTGGCCTAGACCTGATTATGTCCGCCAACACCTACCGAAGGAAGGAATGGTTGGCGGCGTTCAAGCTGTACTATCAAATGACCAAATATCGAATAGGATAAAGACCGCCATTATCACTTTCGAAACATTTTATTTGCTGAAACAAATATGATAACAGCTTTTTGAAAATTTTCGAGAGATACGGTTTGCTAAAGTTTTACCTATCACTATATCGTGAGAGATAGATATTACGAAAACTTAATGGTAAAACTTTCGAAAGACCTCAGCAAAAAAGCCAAACCGACCTTCACAAAACTGTGTTCAGTGGCTGTCTCTCACAATGTTGGGTTTCCAACATTAATCTTTAGACAATTATGAGAATAACCGGTCAACGAGGTAATGAGGGTGGTAAATAACAGCCTAATGGAGCAAAATAAGACACTTTCTCTAAAGCGATTTTAGCACCTAATAATCAACATACCAAAAAAATACTTTTGGTAACTGTATTGAAAAATGAAACTGTTTCGTTCTTGTTTATTGGTTGCTTCTATGTTGGTGGTGCTTAGTGTTAGTACCCTGCAACCAAACAATCTGAGGACAATTCTGCTCTACGTTGATCTTATACATCACATCAGTATCAGTCGATTAGTGGTAATTGACACAGACAACTGGATCTACTAGATTGAACACTCTCATTAATTAAGTCGCAGAAATATTTCAAGTAACAATTTGACAAACCTTAATTAATAAATCAGATGTTATTAATGTTGTACAGAAAAAGCACTTCTTCTAAAACCATTTTTTTGCCAAACATAGCAAGTCAAACGTAGGTACTTGTTCAAGGAATTGAGATACAAGGATAGTAAGTGGATTTGATTAATAAAACACCAAAATGAATTAAATGCAGAGATACAATTGCTAAGAAAAGCAGGAAGGTTTGAAACGTTTAATCGGAAGAAAACTAATATACAACAATATACTTAGCAATACGCTAAGTATATGCCAAAATTCCCATCACCCAACTCAACGGGATCAACAAGAAGACCAGAGAAGATGAGAGCTATGCTTATTTTTTCAGTGGATGTCTCATGGCCAAACTTATCGTAATAAATAAGTACAAACGGAAACATGGAACGTTTTTAGTTTACAACGAGTAATAATGGCAAAGGTAATGGTCATTACAAAAGAATAAAATTTTGTTCTACAAGCTATTTATAGTCTTGAGTCGGTCGTGTTACACATGAACAGCTCCAGATATAAATTTGAAAATGAATAAAATAGAACTAGATAGCAGTCGTCTTGAAAATTTCGAAACGGAACGGTAGTTGTGTGATACATTATTGATTTGACATTTAAATCTTCCGCATAGTCAAGAAACTTGTATCACGTTCTTATGTCAAAGGCTTTTGAAACATCATTTTTTCTACAATTCCTACTTGTAGGTAATTGGTATATATCACGGAGGAAGAACAAATCTCCATCTTATTGATGGTTTCATATCAAAATTTGACAAATATATGACGAAGTACGTAATTTATTCAATGGTTGATTATCCTAATTTTCCTGATCGTGACAAATAAATTAATTGTCACACAAATCCACAAAGATTAACTGGCTGAACTTGGCACCACAAATTACTGTGTTAACTCTAACAAACTAGAGAACTCTATAGCTAAAGAGAAGTGAAGAAGGTATACAAGTAACAGTTTGCTTAGAATCGTGTCCAGAAGGTCAGCACAAAAACTATACGAAAGACAGACATTATGTCTACACATTGCACTACAGGATGGTCCTTAAGTTCGTCGAGAAATTTTAAGGTGCGATTCCTTGGGTAATCTCGAGAACAAAGTTCCTATAAACATATGTCCTATAGTGCTCCGTTGTAGAGATTTATTTCGCACAAAAAAAATTATTTATAAATTTAAGAAACGGTTACAATAAGCTCTAAAGGAACTGTTGAAAATGACCACAGCTAATATACGGGCTTCTATCCTCCTGTTCAATTGCATACTCACACGCTGAAGAAGTCCGGGAGTGTTTCGAATTGTTTCGTATCCACCAATTATGCGATTGCTAAGGTCATCGAGACCTTGACTTGGCGTAGTATAAATAAGGTACTTTAAATGTTCCCACAGAAAAAAGTCTAGAGGGTTCAAATCAGGAGACCTTGGCGAGCTTGTAAACGAAAGGTGCTGGAGCGCCCCCATACATAAACCAAACTTCATTTCGGATCAAAAGTGGAATTTCTTCTAAAAGGACAGGTAACTCGTCTTCAAGAAATAGCCGATATGATGCGCCATTAAGTCAAACAGGAAGGAAAAAGGAACCAATTAAATAATTATTAATTATCCCTGCTCAAACATTTAAGGAAAATTGCTCTTGAAAGTGCATCTCCTTTATGGCATGCGGATTTTCATCTGACCATATTGTGGAAATTCATAATTCCATTTCCGGAGAAGTTTGCCTCGTCAGTGAATAGACTGTTAGAAAGAAATTCCGCATTTTGGACAATTTTTTGTCGGAACCAATCACAAAGGACTAAGCGTTGTGAAAAGTGACGCGGAAGAAGAGCCTGTACTCTCTGGATATGAAAAGTATATAACTGTTGATCGTGTAATATCCTTAAGATGGTTTGATGGCCTCCGTTTACTGAAACACCAATCTTTCTTGTACCCGTTTCTGGATGTTCATCGATTAGCTGCAGAACAGCTTCCTCTAATTCGGGTGTTCTTATAGTTTGAGGTTTTGCTGGAGTATTTTTGTTTCTCTCAAATGTGCCAGTTTCTGCTAGAAGAGGGTGAATATTACTGAAGGTTTCCGCACAAGGTGCAAGGTGTCGAGGATATTTTTGTTGGTAAAAACGCCTTGCTTCATCAACTATTTCTATTTGCTAGACCGTACACAAAATGCATATCTGCCATGTCAGCATTTGTATAATTCGCCATAATTACAAAAAAAGATTTGTAGGTAGAAACTTTCAAATTGGTTAATGTTTGAGTGATGTTTGATACTACTTATGATAGTTACGTAAGTACAAATTAATGCCGCAAACATGACAACCAACACAACAATTTCCTAAACCGTTTTCTAAATTTTTGAAAAAAAAAATTGTGTAATAAATCTGCCTGTATTTCTATAACAGAGCACTTTAGGACATTTGTTTATAGGAACTTTTCCCTCGAGATTACCCAAGGAATCGCAGTCTAGAATTTCTCGCCGAACTTAAGGATCACCCTGTACATGCAAGAATTGAATGATCAAATTTATGACGGAAGGTATCATGCTTTCCGACCACGACACATTTTTGACAGCTAACAGCTAAGTGACACAATAAAGAAATTACAACAAACACCTTTCTTTAAATTTTGCAAACTGTGGCTGGTAGAGGTAATGAAAAGTTTCTTCTAATAATGTAGTAACTGCTTAAAGAACTACATACACATATACTGATAAGTGTGATTGCATTTTTAAATTTAATGCATTCTAGCTAACAAACCGAATTTATTATTTAAATTGTGGGAACTGCAATAAGATATTTACCCAAGAACATCGATTCAACAAGGAAGACCTTATTTTAAATAATTACCGCGAATCATTCAACTTCACACTACAAGTTTTTCATTTTAAAACGTCCCAATTCCGTTTGTAGTTAGACCGTCTTCCGTCATGGTACCAATTTTTATCCTCCCAGAACAGTCTATACTTGTTTTATCTATGTCAGATGTTAGCTACAACTCACTCGAAAAATATTAATTCGGCCTCGTAGATCATTCATTTTCTTTTTCTTCGTTCACACAAGAAAAAAGGCGTGAATCAGAATATATAAGAACGGATTAACTAACTTCTTCCGCGAGATACCTGAATAGAAACAAGACGCAAACGATAATTTCAACTTTCTATACGCACGCTGTGCGGGAGCGGTACAACTTGAAGAGGAATATATTTTGAGTCGATTGTCAAAGCAAGCCAGTAACTGTCGTCTTTGACACACAAACAGTCCAATTATGTAGTGTTTATGACCGTCTAAATTCGGATCATCGGGATAACCGATTCACGGTCCTAAAATCTCTATGCGTGTTGCGTTGAGCTACTTTTTTACAGTTAAGCTGGCTAAACATCACGAACCTCTATTATGAAATAGCATTATTAGAGTTCCTCTTATTATATCTTTCACTAAGACACGGTCATTCATATTTACGAATATTAATGCTTCTGGAGAAAAAAGATACAGTTATTAATTATTCTAATGAAGCCGAAATTTTTTATACATTCCACGTATTCCTTTGAAGAAGATTATTATTAGTTATTAGTAATATATTTTCCCTCCATTTCTAGATGTTTTATTTGAAGATTACGCCGCTCATATACGACAATGAATTATAACCAAGTTAAACGTGATTTATAATCTGAATAATTACATCGTTTTAAAAATAAAAATTTGCGATTATAATCCATTTAGGCTAAACTCATTTCAACGTCTATTTATAATAACATCTAGCGATCAAGAGCAGTAAAATAAATAATAAATTTTAAAATGAATATTTTTAGAATTTTTTTAATTTATCCTTTTCTATTTTTGCCCCCCTATAACATCACCAGACCACCTATAAATTCAATTAAAACTTTCGAGAACATTTATTCTGCTAGACGCGGACATTAACTTCTTAAAAAATATTAATTTTCCACGCCATTTATTCCAAGTCGAATGGTAGATGCCCCCCTTTTATTTATACGGCAAACACGTAGATGTGGATGAAATAATCGATTTCTCGATATAGATCGTATATACTGTAAATTACGTGGACTCCTTTAATGTTTAATAACTCGTGGACATTAATTTACGATTTTCGACCTCAGTCTTGGATATTTAAATATTGATGTCTAGAGATTTTATGGTGCGTTATTTTTCTTGGCAGCATTCTAAGAGGATTCGGATTTTATTGCTCGGAAAAATAGAAATGGTATATTGTGTAAGTTAGAATGGCCAAAATATAAATAATTCGTATTGCCAAATATTGCATTGATTATTCTGTTTAATTTAAATATTTCTGTTAGAACTAGATCGCCCCTATTTAATGTTAGATACGAAACAAGTAGGTATGTATATTGTTTTTTTGCGGGAAGGTTAAGGCATATTACGTGTAAAATATAAAACGATTATATTATTTTCCTGATATTTTTCTCGACTTGTAGGTCAATTAAAACACTGTAATTGGATTAAAGATCAAATTTATTCCAGAACCATTACACATCATTAGGTTTTGTTGCTACTTCTTCAGTGGAATAAAATTGACATTTAATTTGTGTCAATTAATAAATATCTAGCCATGCTTATCAACAAAATTATCTACAGACAAAAAATTCAGTGATATATAGGATTATATTTACAATATCGTGGACGATTTAAGATATCCTTGAAATGTAAGTTTATAATCATAAAAGGATCCTTATATCAATGTATTTTTTGTCTAGCTTTAACAATTCTGTTCAAGGACTAGAGAAAAACATGGCAAAAAGCTTAATTTGATAAAATTCAGGTGTGATTAGGTGATTAGATTATTATAAATAATACTTAAATTTTCAATATCTGTTCTAAAATAGACCGCGTTATTCTCTTTTTTAATGTATGCCATTTCATATATTAATCTCTTTTTATAACTATTTTTTTTTAATCTTAACATTTTCAAAATGAAAGTTATGTCGTAATTCCTTAGAATGCTTAGACAATGCAGTTTCCGCGGTTATGTTATGCGTTACAGTGTATTGATGATTATAGATTAGTTTTTTAAGTATTGTCTAGTTTGATCTACGTAACATTTTTATCACAGTCTTTGCATGCTAATTTATATTCGACATTTTTAATCTTAGGTTTTTCTAAATAACTGTCTCTTATTGTTTGGTGTAAATGTAATGTTTATATCTGATTTTTTTTTAAATTGGTGTTTAATTTTGTCACTGAAGTCGTTGACGTACGGAATTGTGTGATATATTTTACTAGTTTGTTTTGTGCCTGTGTTGTATATTTTATGTATTCGTTTTTTTTATTAATTTTTCGTAAAATTCTTTTGGATAGCTATTTCTGTCTAAAATTGATCTAACTTTGCTTGAATTCTCTTTCCTAAAATCAGGATGTGCTAATTTAATAGCCTGGTCAACCAAGCTATTAATTACGTTTTTTTTAAATTTACCGAAGTGAGAGAAGTAGTTTAAGTGTCTATTGCTACTATAGTTTCTTTGATGTACCAATTTGTTTTTATGTTTGTGTTATTATGTTTCTTTAACATTTAAAAAATTTATAGAATTTTGATTTTCTTTTTCAACCGTAAATTTTAATCTATCATTATAGGAATTAAATGTTTGTATAACATGTTCAATTTTACCTATCGGTACGCAACATATGCAATCATCTACATACCGCTTGTAAAATTCAACATGGCAATTTACTTTATTTAGTGAATTTTGCTCGAGATGCTCCATTACTAGATTTGCTATTACAGCAGATAATGGAGAACCAAACATTTAATTGTATATTTTGTAGTTGTGTTAAAAAATTAAGAGAATTTATTCTTCGTTTTGTTTATAGCAGAAAAGAAGATTTTAAAATTTGGTAGCGATGCACAACACAGGTGCAATGAGGGCTCACTGTTACTCCTGCCGGTACAGATTTTTTTTAATTACTAAAAAATTGTGAAAACTTAGTTATAAATATTTTTTTCCGTTTGGATGACAATTGCGTAAATTTGTGTTAATACTTTTTCGTTCTGAGAAGCAAGGTCACCTAAATCCTCTCCTTCTCTTTTTATAACGTTTGGAAGTTTTATCTAGCTACAAAATTCTATTCTCCTTAGGGCACCTTAAAATAATACACTTGCTAATAAAATCCATTGAAGAAAAAGGAATTGAAAAATATGCAGCTTTTTAAACTATGAGAGTGAATTGTCTATACTAATGGACCTCGATACAATTCATGATTACATTGCAGTCCAGAAAAGTTTTTGAAACCTGAACGACTCATATTCTACAGCAAAAATCTTGTGCATTGAACACATTGTAGTATTTTGAGCTCTGATTATAAGTGCTTCTCCTCCTGCAGTAAATACCCTTTCGATAATCGTTCCAAGTTTCCACAAGAGAGTATCAAATCCACTGTGTTTCCACGTTTTGTCAATCAATAGTAGTAGGGTAAGGGTTATATCGGTTTAATGTTTTGGTTCAGTTTTTTGTTTGTTCAGAGTACAATATATTCGATTAATCTTATCGAAAATTTACGAACTATTGAATTTAGAGATAATTCGAAGAAACCAACTCTTTCTGGTTCAATCTTTTTTTGATAATTTGATATCAGTTGTGAAAATGACAAATAGTTTTCTCTTTTAGAATTTGCTGTTTGCAACACCACCAATAAAGATTTTCATGCCATTTCATGGAAATCTAGTTAGACTCTCTAGTTAACCAAAAATCTAATATGGAAAGAAAAAAGTCATGTGAAAATTTTTGTTTTAAAATCTTGTTGCAAATACGGAATCCGCAGAAACTTACGTACCTCCGTAGTGTATTAGATAGGTATAGTTTTCATGCTATTTAGCGAGTTCCAACCTTTAATAACTTTTTTTGTGGACCAGGTAGGATGAACAAGTTTAACTGCTTGGTTTTCTATATCTCAAATTTTCTCTTATCTCCAAAATGCGTCTTATGTGTGGATAATATTCAAAATTATATTCAAAAATTAAGGAAATTTTAAGCTGAACTTTATTTGTTTGATTATAGTATATACGTAGTAGAATGCGCACAGATGTGTTCTCAAGAAAATTTTTGGATTCAATTTTCGATTACTACTGATAATCTTCATAAAATTATGTTGCATTTTTGTCTGTGCGTACCAACACTGTAGTATTTGTACACTGAGTAAATTACACATTTTCTTTTTTCTGTAAAATTAATAAATTAAAGCTTTTAACTTAGCAATAGAAATATGATGAAATTACATAATTAAAAACTATTTTCTGATAAATCGTATGCTTATACTCTTATAGTAGTAGGTATGTACTTGATGTTTGAACGCTAAAGTATAGAATATTTACTTGCCTTACAATTACTGAACATTAACTTTGCAACTGCTAAGTATAAATCCGACGAAGATTTTAGCATTTAGAAGCTGTGATTTTAAAACCAGAATAGATGAAGGGGATGGAATGTTTTCTGAACTATTCTAGGATTCGTTAAAAATATTAGATGCAATAATGGAGCACTGTACAATAAATCATTAAATCACAGCGAGGAGAAGCTCTTGAAACCTAAAAGAGCCAGTGTATAAATCAATAGAAGACATATAGCAACTGCTATTTGGAGTTCCAAAATCTGCTGTTTGCAAACCCACACAAAATATTTTGATATTACAAATGGTCTAGTTAGTTAGATTCTCCAAAAATCCAATAAGAAAATCAAAAAAGCACTTAATACTTTCTCTGAACATCGTAAAAGTTTTGGTTTTGAAACTTTCTTTTCTACTCTGCATAATATTTGCAAAACTTAATTTTATTTACCACTGAGAGTCGTTTCTGTATAAATTCAATTCATGATAGGGACAGATTACATGGACTGAACCATTTAATTTTACTACTTCTGTCACTGTCAATATTGTGCGACATATATATGTGTGAAAGCATGCACAGAATTTCAGGCTACTCAAGAAGGAGGATTATTTGGATATTTTTTCTCTTCAAAAAGGGAAACCGGAAGAAGTAGGCCTTAAAAATTGATTTATGACCTCATCAGAAATATGAGAATATGAATGGTTGCGGTAATAAGGATTTCTGAACAAAATATACGCTATTAGAGGACAAGAACGAATATATTAAACGATTAACAAACTGTAAATGCACAATAAATTTATTACATTGAAAAACATACTACAATGAAATGTTGTCTGTTCACACAATTTTCGATAGGTCTTTGTAAACGTTATGTTAGCAAGTTAGCAATAATAAATCACGTTTGAAACAGTTCAAGTTAGATAGTAGTGAATGCTTTGGAAATACCTCACATGAACTTCAAGGTATCAATCACCTCTACAGCTTGAACAATTCTGTCGCAACAGATAACGTTGGAAAAAAAACACAAATACCATTTAAATTCATAGCTCACATTTATAACTGTGAGACACCATTTCTCCCTACTTTTATATACTGCTGAACCGAGTTAATGATTGTAATGGCTGCAGTGTTTGTTATGTTTGTTGAAAGCGGTGTCGTATTACACATTAGGTCTGTTTATTTGCGCCCGTCTCTGTCTTTGAGTTGGCGGGTAGCGTAAACCCATTCGCTTCTTTTAAACAACAATGCAATACAGTAGCGGTCATAATTTTGTCTGTATTAATTCAAACATAAAGCTAATAATAAATTCATATATGTATTGCAGTCCAGAGCGAGTTAAGGAAGTTGAAGAAAGAGTTTTAGGTACATACATCATGATCTAATATATTAAGTACCTACTAATTAATTTATTATTGTTTCTTTTTTTTTGATATTTATGTTTTCATTAATTTATTAGCTTATAGTGATTGTCCTTAAACTACTACAAGATCTGTATTTTACTCAGCACTGCATAGTTTCAAACAATTTCTGTCAATTCTACTCATTGTTAGCGCGATAAAATTTATGAACGATAGTGTACATATGTCACTGTTTACGTTGTACTGCGCCGCACGAATATTACCACGACCCGAAAAAAAGTATTTATTTGTGTTACTGCTTTGACACCCTGCGAGCAAGCAAGTTATCTCTTGTCGCTGGGATGTTGTAACTTATTATAAATAATTTTATATATTTGTGTTATACTGCCATGTTCCATATACACGTAACGAGTAGAGAATAGAAATTTCCCAGAGTCTCTTCGAGACTATACGATATTAAATGAGATGGAGTAAATCTGGTCTTATGCCCTAATTTATTGTGAAATATAAACGGAAAATTTATCTTAAATGCGTGGCGCTATTCTTCGGTGGGAAGTCTTTACTACGATGAATGCTGTAACAAACAACTATGGGTAAAATGTCTTAAGGGAATACGAGTTAAAGTACTGCTACGTTCGCTATTATTTCAGAAACTCTCAGATTGCTGTGTACATTAGCGTCAGCTGAAAAATGTCACACAAATAAATTACTATAAAGAGGGAGGATAATTATTACATCTATGTACCTACTTATCCCGCTTATTTATTGCATGTGTACAAAATTGTCATTTTAGTGGTTGTACGTACTCATTTTGACTTAATCTTTACACAGTTATCAATCGTCCACAATCATTTATTGACAACCATTAAATACGTTTACTGCATTATTTAAAACTTTTGTAACTGACTACCATTTCATAAAATCTTGTCAAAGTGACTAAAGCTTACAGCATAACCACAATTTTTCTTCTAGTACGATACGGTCAAGAATTCTGTCGTGTATGTTTCGTCTAATATTGAAGAGTTGTAACTGGGCATTTTAGAAAAGTATCACATTAGTGTGATTTTAAGGAATTTTAGTAATATGTACTATCGAGGGCAAAAGTAGTGACCTAGACTTCCAGCGATATGGCCTTCTGCAGGTATTCGACACATTTGGCTACTCGCACTGGGCGACTGTAATTAGAGACGGATACCTAGCAGGTAAATTTCAGGTAGAAAGGTTTGCAATAAATGTAAAGCGATATATTATAATTTCATTTACAATAGTTGCAATTACTCTTTATATTAAGAAGTAATGAATGAATTCTTAACTAGATTTCGTAAGCACAAGCTGTTTCTTTGGCAAAAGTAAATGTTGTTTGCTATTACATATAGATAAAACATGTACATATGTATACAGTCATTATATAAATGTGTCGAGGCACGATAAGTTCCAATGAACGTCATCAATAAATCGGGACGTTAGAGTTTACGCCGTTGTCGGATATACTGACAAAATCCTTTACCTCCTAATCTAACACACTAATGAATGAATGACAAGTGGCATCATTGAGTTTCATCAAGTATAGCCAATTACCGAAATCTAAAAGTACTGAAATTTTGGAAATATAATAATTCAATAATTAGTTTTTTTTTTACATTTTCAACTTTGATATAACGACTGTTTGTGTATGTTGTAGTAATCTTTAAAATTTAATTTAATTATCAACTATTCTGTCATGATTATGTAATAATATAAAATACTTTCAATTTATTTTGTTTGGTCACATTGCATATTAATGATATCATTCCATTATATGTTTGACGTCACGTGAATGACGTACATTGGAACTTATCGTGCCTCGACTATATAAACATATATGTATGTGTATATCTTTAAGACATATTGTATCGTTTGTGTTTTCAATTAAAACATTAAGCGAACTCTAAGAAAATAATATTAAAATTTCTAATTTTATAATATTTGTAATTATTATTTGAACAATATTTTACACGATAAAATGATGACTAATTTATCATAATTTTTTTTCTTTAATTAATGAATCTACGTTCTACCCGAATTCGGTATCATCATATTTATTTCCAATATATTCACAATTCGTTTGGTTTAAATTCTTGTAAATGCTCGTTATCATTTAGTCTGGGGCTATACGGCTTATTACAATTGCCCAGTTATGTTTACCTCAATAACGATTAAGGACGGAAAGCTTACAATAGAAGCCTTTTATTGCAGTTTGAGTCATTACTTTTGCACTCAATAGTACATTTCTAGAAATCACTGTCGTTAAATCAGACAAAACAGGAAATTGACCAGAAATAAATCAGCGGTTGGCAATAATTTATTGTCACTGTCAGCACCACCTATAAATGTGCGTTTTGTGTGGCACAGAGTGAGTGTTGTAAGATTTAAATTTAAAATTCTTATAAAGCCAATATTTTCATTTGGAACTGAAACGTAAAAAGGACAATACTGAAGCGATTTGCATTCGAAATTATTCTGCTTCTCTATCTCACAATCAGTGTACTGTTTGTAAATTTAACACTATTTATATTACCAGTGTTCAATCCACTCTCCCCTTTTCTCAGATCCAAAAAAACATTTCGTCAATCAATTTGCCTTTATTTCAAATTTTGTTCTTTAGGCAATAGTATTACGCCAGCTGGGCTGATGTGGAATTGTCTATAATTAAATGGAGTTTCATTTGAAGATCAACACATCAACTCAATGCTGAGTAAAACTTTATCTCACAGAACACAAAGCAGTGGGCGTTGAAGGGCTAGCAGTCTCTTGGTCTAACTTCAAAGAAATCTTAGATATCTTCACAGTAGCATAGTAGTGAAAACGATAAGTTCTGTAGAAAAAATTCTACACTTCTGAAACCTGTTGATTTGTTGTTGTTGCAATGGCATTTCCCCAAAAGTTTATTTTGAAATTGTGTACTTCTTGTGTTGTTGCAAAGTGACTTTTACATATTTGAGAGTAGAAGGTATAAATGCTACATTGAAGAGTTACGGCTCGTGGTTGCACTGGAAGAGGGGGAGAGGGGGGGAGGGGGAGGGGGTTATTCAAGCATTTCCTAGAATTATTCTTTCCAACGTATTCAGTGGTGGATTAAATTGGTTTGTTGACGGACATGTTGACCTAATTGCACATCCAGCACAAATCCCAGAAACATGCTGAAAATCTATCCAGGTTGGATTTCCAGATGCATTTTTTAGGCTTTTTGAGGTGCTAGCTAATAGCTGAAATAATATCAAATAATTGAAAGGTTTCTGGCAAAAGCAATATATGTCAAGAATTTTAGTATTTGAGATGTAGGCAACACCGTTGCGTTGTAAGAAATACTATTACTTCGCTCTCCCAAATGTGAGTGTAATCGGTACGATTAAAATGCAGCAGGTTCTGCAAAAACAGCAATTGTCGCTGACATATGTTGTATGGCGTCTCTACAAAATGTTTTTCCGTCTAAAAAGGCTAAGAAAATCAGATAATTTGAAATCATACCTGAAAAAAGTGCAAGTTGTTGCTCATATTAATCATAAAGGAAAATTTGTTTCAGAAAATTTGTAGTCCATAGTTTAAATGATGATACTGCCTCAATGTACACCCGTGGAAAGAAGTGGTTGGAGAGTTTCCATTTAACTGCGTATTCAAAGTGCCCAACCTTTACTTTCTTTGAGTGCACACTAATGGAAAGTAAAGATTGGACTGTTACCATATAACAACGTATTGCATGTGTCCAATCTTTACTTTCCATGAGTGTACGTGTACGATGTG
The DNA here is from genome assembly GCA_004785975.1 of Popillia japonica. Taxonomy (NCBI): domain Eukaryota; kingdom Metazoa; phylum Arthropoda; class Insecta; order Coleoptera; family Scarabaeidae; genus Popillia; species Popillia japonica. Next base: position 2,108 of record SMLS01073332.1, on the reverse strand, counting down.
TCTATTGGCAAAAACAACAATATGAAGGAACTTCATTATTATTTCATTACTTGACAGAGGCCCTTGATGTAGCCTCCTGGTATTTAGTATTATTCAGAGATGGATGCCCGGAACATAATAAAAATTATGTCATGATTCAATTTATGTGCATACATGTTGGTTCACTGTTTGTACTTATTCGATACGATTACTTACATTTTTGCTATCCGAATACCTTCCGAACGATCAAGATTTCTCGGTTATATAAAAAAAGCAGTTCAGACTGTAGAAATATCTGAACACTGGAAGTTGGACATGCCGTCAGAATCCATCCCAATTTAAGGTGGTTAAAGTGCAACAATACGATTTCTTAATTTTAAGTTATCGATACATAAGTTCTTTCTTAAACATCCACGGCCGGCAGTAAAACTGAAGTCTTTAAGAAACTATCGCATTCGAAGAACCCACAGGTTTTTAGAAATAAGAGATAGCTATAATGGACTTTGCCGGCAATCCATTAAAGTAGCAATATCTAATGAACTTAACTTTTACCTTTGTATGGGGAACGTATTATGATAAATCCTGCAAAACTTCAGAACGTGCAAGCGTTGTGTACTGTATTAAGCAACAAAGAAAATCCGACGTCATATAAAACAGTAGAATTAAACGGATCCAATAATGCAAAAGACTTTGCAGCCAAGGATTCTGCCTACAACAGCAGTGGTTGTGGTTAAGTATTTATTTTTGCAGTTATGCTTTAAACTATGGAGTCTAAATAAACGTTTATTTTATAAGGACGGTTTTTTAGTTTTTTGCAAAAACATCACATGTCAAAAGGAAAAATACATTTTCTTGCCATTATTCTCAATAATATTCAAGGTGACTTAGGTGTTTTAAAGCCTATATCTACCTCTAACATTATTTGAAACAATATTTCAAAAAGTAATACATACAGTGTGTTCCAAAAAGTTTTATAAGTTTTATACAAATGGATATCTCACATTCCACAAAAAAAAATCCTTAATAGAAACCTCTGCATGACTTGTAGATCCATAATAAAGTATAAAATTTTCATTAAACCATTGGCTAGAATATAGGGAAAATCAAAATTATGATTTGGAGTGAGAGTAAAATACATTGAAACCGTAATGGAAATCAAAATGTTCATCGAAATTGTTATTAAGTAGCAAAAACATCTTAAGTTCCCGTTCATAATTTTTTTAACACGTTCTGGATAGAGTGCTTTGGATTATATCTATTAAGTGTCAACAAATGTCAAACGTTACATCAGTGTGTGTCTGCAATAATCAGAGAAATACCAGTAAAACTGAGTACTAACGATAAAATTGAAATTGTTCTTATTGTTGGAGAAAATTATAGGGAGACAGCAGAAACTTTTAATAATCGACAACCCGATAAAATAATACATTTCACAGCTGTCAGACATGTAATAAACAAATTCAAGATTTCTGGAAGTCATCAGGCATGGGCTCAAAATGAATACAACTGGTGTGATGCTGTCGGTCATGGAAACTCCAAAATATTCACTTCGAAAAAGATCCAAATTATTGAATGTAAGTTAAAGTTCAGTTGCACGAATTTTAAAATTAAAAAAAATTAAACCATACAAACCTTAATTTGCCAATACTTTAAAAGGAGTTGAACGAAGATTCGAATTTTGTGCTCGTATCCAAGGAGAATTGGAAAATAACAGATTTATGACACGACAAATACCTACTGTTCTCTGACGAAGCAGCGTTGACATCTAATGGTACAGTAAGTTCCCAAATTGTCGATGGTAGAGCAATGTTAATCCCAGTTTCCACGTCCAAACCAGAGATTATTATTCATTCAAAACCAATGTATGGTGTGGCATTTACAAAGACAGAATTCTTGGACTATTCTTTTTCCGAAATAACATGAATGGAGAAAGATACCTACAATTTTAAATAATCAGTTGTCTGTCTTTCTTCGTGAATTACCACTAAATGAACGATCAAAAATATGGTACCAACAGGATGGAGCACCATGTCACTGTAACAGAACTATTCGCGATTTTCTATTCCACACTTTCAACGGTAAAGTGATCAGGCGGTAAGTGGAGTTTCTTTGGCCACCAAGGTCGCCGG
>SMLS01073329.1:0-12183 GCA_004785975.1 Popillia japonica | reverse complement strand
AGCAGGCGGGGAAATCAAACCACGAAATCGAGTAGTGATGTTATGAACATCCGTTCTGAATCGTAGTTTCTCATGTAAATATTAATTATTATATTAAGTAGTTTAAAAGTTATTCAAGAAACATTGCTTTCCAGTGGCGTCTTCTAGGAGGCCGTCTCTCCGTGGGTGGGACCGCTAGGAAAAAAAATGATGGGAACTTGTAATCTTATTTTTTAATGTTTTATCTGAATCCTAGAGATTTCCCACATATTCCAGGATACCCTGTATAAATGACTATATGCCCCAATTCTGCAGTAGAAGCCTAGCTCCAAACCCTTTTTGTCACTTCCCAAACCTTCTCCAAAGCTTTCACTACATTTTCTATTGGCAATATTAATCTGCTCCTTCATTTCGACATCTATCGACATAGTCTCATTGAGCAAGCAAAATAAACAACCGAAATTATACATTTAACCACGAAAACTCAATTCCTGCGGGTTGTTTTTCTGAAATACCGTATTTGTTGCTATATTTACTAGTCAATACAGGCTTATTTACGTTTTATATTCCATTTTCCTATATTGGCGTGTGTAAACGATATGATTAACAACGATGTTTACGCATCAAAATTTTGTTTATTCCATTTATGTTGTCACGATATCCGCCGTTCGTGTTTGTTCAGTATATGATTTGTAAACATCTACGACGATGATTTGCTTGCGCAATTCATGCAGTACAATTAATCGGATCATATTTAACTCGGTTGTTTAGCCATAGCCTTCCTTAAATGAATTCCAAACATCTGCCGGTGTACTTCTTTACGCTATGCTGCTCTCTATTGATCTGGAGCATAAATTACATTCCGCTCCGTTCCTTGTCTCCGTCGACCTATAACCATATGCGTGTATATCTACACTACGTACGTTCTAAAAATAAAAATTAATATCAGAGCGTGTGTAGCGTTCTCGGCCACGATTATTTCTAAATGGTTTGTGAAAAAAAGCGCGCAGAGCGTGTGTACAAGGTAGGTACAACGTTCTAACCGGCAGCGGACGGGAGAGAGGTAAAGTGTAATGGACTATGCGGCACGAATGAAAAACGCTGACGCTGTCATAAATAAACCCCTGTTAACGTTTTCGTACCCCTGACCTGTGAAGGGAGTTTTGCATAGTTTCTGCCTGTTTGCCGTTAGCGAATGTTTATAACGCACGGAAAATATGCGGTATTGCCAACTCGTACTGAGTGTGTTTGTTACTCTTTTGCGCGCCAACAATCAGGGTGGATATTCTTGAATACTACACAGACAGGTAGTCAGCACCGAATGCCGTTGATAGGGAAATTTACGAACGACTGTTTATATCCGGTATGAAATATTTGTCGTTTGACATTTTTATTGCTCTAAAGTTCTTTACTGTTGTTGCAACGATATGACAGGTGACAATATGATTTCACAATTATTGATGCCATAATACAGGTGGATTTCGGTAACTCCAAACATTACACCTTTGGAATAATTCTGAACATGTTTCGACGACAGTTTAAAAACTAACATCTTTTCTATATCCTCCCCATTTACAGAAACAGCAATCAATTTCCCATTTAAAACTGATTTAATCGCTAACTAATATTAAAAACGGCCGACCTCACAGAAAAATTTAAACAAAACGGAACTGACGAGTCACAATTCATTAGTTTCTCATATTTAGTAAAGTAAATGCTTTCATATTCATCTAGTTCTCGTGGCAAATTAATTGTTTTTACTAATCTAGGACTATGTGTTTCGAAATGGTGTCCGTTCTTAATCAAATATTATTATTATTATTATTATTATTATTATTATTATTATTATTATTATTTATTATAACAACATTTAGGTTATGTTCCTGAAGAAAGCGGTTCAGACCCATTGTGATAGGATGAAACAGCTATTTAATAAATTTCTTATGACGGTTTACAGTTAGAGACTAAAATTGTGACTTGATACTTTCTTGGGCTAGAATTAGGCGGAATAAATCTATTTATGTTGGTTTCTAATTTCTTCTGTGGATTTCTAAAGACTAAAGTGTCTAGAAGAGCAAATTCGTTGACCATTTCTTGTGTTGTCATAAATTTAATAGAATCAAATATTAAATTTAATTTTTCGATAAAATCTAGGTCATTAGATTTGATAGCACCACCAGTACTATTAGCACATTACGAAATTGTCACCAACGTACCAGAAATTTGCTTTTTTCTGATTTTGGGATTGGCCCAAGGAGGTTGCGAATTTGCGATTTCAATTTAATCTAAATTTCAGTAATTCTACTATATATTCCAAAAATTTCTGTTGCAAATACTGCCACAAAAAGTTCCATTACACAGTGAAACAATAGACCTTCAGTTAGTGCCACCATAATCTAATTAATCTAATTAATGGATTCCCAAAAAACCATTTGATGAACATATCGCTTGGTTACAAAGAGTGTTTTATGAAATTAGACAGGTAGACCTTACATTACAACTAAATGTCGTTTTGGACTAGAAAAAGCGAACATTTTAGGTTTTGAAATTTGGTAATCATGTATCAAATTCTGATAAAATAAAAGCAGTCTCAAAATTTTCTCGTACAAAGAAAGACGAAAAATTAAAAAAGTTCTAGTTTAGAGGGCAAGGGAGCTTTGGTGGCTGCACCATCACAGAAATTTTAATGCAAATATGCTATAGGAGGGTAATGCCAGGAAAAGTTCCACTACACAATTATACAGTAGATCTTCAGCAAATCTGTCTAGGTGATTGCTCAATCTGATTGAATAATCTATTTTTTTGATGTCTCAATAATTCTTGAAGCCTTTACAAATTTCACCATTCTCACCATTTGTCTCAGCACATTTTTCGGGAGATGGATAGCTCTCCAAGCTCCTTGAGGTTCAGTGTAAAGGATAAAACATTTATTTCTTCTTCATCAATGAAATTTTCCACAATCTTTGCTTGATAAAATGGATTATATATTCTTCAAAAATGGGTCGAAAGTAGGTAATGCTTTATCCAATAATCTCCAATAAACAATAACAGACATTCTATCTCCTTCAACGGCTGATACATGACCAAACGTTTACTGAAGAGTCACTTTTATTTGTTTTCCGAGAATGGTTGGGTGGGTTGGGGTTGGGTTTCTCGTATAGGCAAATAAACGCGAACAGTTTCATTATGGCATGACTGAAAACATTTTTCCTCTGAGAATGCCACGTCATTCCAGAAATCATCCACTTGTCTGATCGAATCTTACGCAAGCAGAAGCTCCCGTTATTTAGGTTCTTCCATTAAAAAAAATTTTTTGGAGCCATAATAGCTTCTCATCTGGGGAACACGATTTTAATGTCATACAATATTGGATGATTCTAAAAATTCAGTTCCTTCTTTTGAGCTGGCCGTCTACCGTCAAGAATGGAGAGGTCCTGATAATGATTTCTTACTACGACTACAATGGCGTTCTTATTAACTTCGACCTCATATCCAATTGCCTTTATACTGACCCCCACATGCAGCCTAGCAGCTTGGATTATAGCTTCTTGAAGTTCGTTTAATTCAGGCATGTTATCCTAGTAATCTATGACAGATATAAAGGTCAACAAGTCCAAATCAATCAACCAGTTTCCGCAAAATCGATGGTACAATTAATTAGTCAAATCAGAAAAGTCTAGAAATTGTGGTCATGTTTACTAAACCTGTTCAATTCCAAAAAGATGAATAAAGTAGTATGTAGGTCATGCTCTGGTGGTGAGCTCATCTACCTCAAATGTAGCAATAAAGTTGTGGAATCTTGTCTTCCTAGACATTCCTTTTTCAACAAAGCAAATGGGTGGTCATCTCCGCCAATCCTCTATATCTAATTTATAAATTTTGTGACCTTTAAGTAACGCCTCGCGTAACAGCACAAGTCACTTTTTTGGCGGAGGCGCCAGATATACAGTATATTCGATGGATATGTTGCATTCTTCAATAATAATAATAATAATAATAATAATAAAAGAAATAATAATAATAATAATATTAATAATAATAATAATAATGAGTTATGGACTAATGAAGGAAATAGTTCTCGAGTTCTTCTGTAAAAATTTGCTGTATCTAATAAAAAAAAAGATCCAGATAAATGGAATGAAGCCAACGTAGCGAATGTCGACTAGCTGCGATGTTTTATGAGAACACATTCCAATAAAGTTTGTAATCTTTAGAGAAAATTTGTTCTTTCCCAAAACTAATATCCCCTAAATGAGAAGTTATAAACCGCTAAGTATGTTCAAGTTTCAATCTTAAGATTTAATTGAAGTCATATATTGTGTTGCCTTGGTAATACACCAAGGAATTCCTTTTATCTTTGAGATATCGGTTTATATCGAAGAGGTAGAAAACTTTTGGATATCATCAACAGATTTAGATTTCTACGAATGCTATGGCACCACTTTCGTACTACATCAATTAAAAATTTTCCACAACAGACACCAACATTCTTCGTGTATCGACGTTCGAGGGAAGTTATGAGATAAATTTCCAACGGTGGCGCGTGCAAAGATATAAAGGATTTTAAATCATAATTTGAATCGAGTTTATTATAAAGTTTGAGCCCTGTTATGTAAACTTCGAAGACAATTTAATCCGAGCGTAATTAATCTAATTGAACGAAATTTGGAGTTTTAGATATTTCCTTGTCGAAATTATGTTTATAAAAGGAACTTATAAACTTATTTGTTGAAGGGAAAATAAATAAAATTGGAACATAATTTCTTGTTAAAATAGATCAATCAATTGTATACAGGTGCTATGCTGTTGTATGCAGTTTAAACGTCAATTCATCAATCTTATTGTTAGAGCTATACGATTAAAATGGATTGTGTTTGGTTAAAACCGAAACAATCATACTTTTAATTTAATCCGAATGCAATTCTGCATTTATCTAAAAGGAAATTCTAACTGAAGCAATATATTCCGAAAGTAGATCGGAATGAAGTATTTTAAATTGTATTCTGTTAGTAGCAGGTGCAAAAGGAGCGCTGCTTAAATAAGGAGATGTTTCATTTTATTGCAGTTTAAATGAAAACAAGTATATGTAACATAGGACGTCTACTTTGAATTCCCTTGAAAATTTAATTGTGAGGATAAGATTCTAAAAGTAATTGAATGCTACGAGTCACGTCAACATCGAAAGCGCCCAATTCACGCATTCGGGGGATTTATTTTTATCTATATAATAATATGATCAATCACTAGATCCCTTATCGCGTAAAATTTATAATGCAAATTACCAATTATATCTGAAGTGACTGAATAATTAATAAAACTTACGTATGCGTAGATAAGTGCATATCAAATTCATGACAATAGACACGTACATATATTTATTTCTATGTAAAAGTGATCTTTTTTTGATGAATAATGCAAGAATTAATTATTAAAAAAATGGAGGGTATGGGGTACCCCGTCCCCCGTTATAAGCTTTTTATGAAGATATCTACCTCGGGACCATGTATTATGCTGGAAATTATGCTAAGGAAAGAAAATTCTATCTGTTATTGTTCATTTGATTTATATCAATAGACAAGTTTATTAATTTTGAAGCTTTATTATTTTTCTATTTTCACAACTATTAATTTTCTAAACTTGTTATACATCATCGTATTCTATGTAAAAGCGAGCCTTCTTTTCATCAATAAGAAAAAGAAAAAATTTAATATCTGTTATAGCTTAGGAAATATTTGCAAAAATTGAAAAATCGTTCAAACTTTGGAGGGGGCTGTACCCCAAAATCGTGCGGATACGCCGATAAAAAAATACGTGTCTCGTATTTTGAGGTACTCTTTCGATCTGTAGTTTCATCGAAATCAGAGGGGGCCACCCGCCGGTGTTCTCTTGTTTTAGTCCAAAGTTTGGGCGCTATGAGGCCTTGAAGTTAAAATTTTGATACCGTTTTTTATGATAAATTCAAAACGGCTTACGCGATTTTAATAAGATTTGGCATGGTCGGTTAGTATTATTGGGCGAATGTTTTGAGTACATTTCAAGAAAATACTGGTACCGGAAGTGAATGAAACACGCATGACTATTATAAAAATTAACATATTTTTTGCTGTTTATAGTAGGGACACAAAATAACAAGACAACAACAAACAAGACCAAAACGATTCGGCAAATCAATCATCATGAATAAAAGAGTTTCTGGAGAAGAAGATATACCCAACAGAAGATAAAGTAGGACAAGAGATCCTGAGGTCACCAGAAAATGATCCTGCATTTCTCGTCATCCTGGGAAATATTCGACTATTTACTTTGATTTCCAATTGATTGATGGTGCTGATTATTTGGAAATTCTGCTGAAGTTTAGGAAAACCATAATAAACGGATTTAATCGCCACTAGTATATGTTGCGTTGTGAAGACTTGTGGTCAACTGAAAAAGAGCCTGAAAATTTACCTTGAGCGGAGAAAGAGCCTGAGAAAGTTTAGCGAGAAATTTTGGCAGGGTGTGAACAAACTCCCTTAATATGCCAGTTGTTCCGATCACAATTGAAAATTTGTTGGCGAAAAGAAGCATCAAATGAAATTCGTTATAAATTAGAGCTAGAACATCTCCAAGGCCTGAGTGATGTGTTTTTGAACTGGGAAGAGAAAGGACTTTCGGAAGACCTGATGATCTCCTTTCCTTTCTGATGCAACAAGGGTATATAAAAAAATATATGAAGAAATATTTGAAGTTAAAATTCCGAATACGCTTCTTAAGAATAAATTTAGAAATCTGATGGAAGAATATATTGAAGATGATTATAAGCTCATAGCATTTGAGGTTAATTCATATTATCTAGGAGGAATTTGAATATGTCAGCAAAAAATGGTACCAATCCAATGGGGATCCATATCATTCACTCTCTATGTACACGTAAATCATCAAAGAAAGGGAGACCTGACATTGCGTTGATATCATTCACTGTATTTACTTTTTTTGGTACATACTCCAAAGTCAACATAAATAAAGTTGTAGAGAAATTTCCACCACTGTCTCTTATCTTTTGCTCTTCTCTGTGCTGTACTCCATGTCTCTCCTTTCCCTTGCAATATCTTGCATACCACTTCGTCCCACTGTGGTCGCCCTCTACTTCGCTTACTATTGGTTTCGCTTCCCAGACTTGCTTCACCATTCTCTCTGGATGTAATCTGCACAGGTGTCCCCACCAAGCTAGTTGTCTTGTTTCTATGAATTCTACCAGGGGTCTCTGAGTGTAACTCCTTTTACTTTTCTTAGGTGAATTCTATTTGTCAATGTCCAGGTCTCACATTCGTACGTTAGGGTAGGCTTGTAGATAGTATTGCATACAGTCATTTTTGTTTTAGCTGATATATCTCTTTTACCTATAAATCCGTTGCTCATTGCGTAGTATAACTTATTACTTTTCTCTATTCGTTGTAGTATGTCTGTTTCCTGTTTTCCTGATTCATCCATAATAACTCCTAGATAATTGTATTGGTGCACTTGCTCTAACCGTCTCCCTTCCACTTATATATTGGTGCTTTGTTGTTCCTTTGCCACTACCATTACTTTGGTTTTATGGGTATTTATTCTCATTCCATATTGTTACGTTTTTCTGCAGTTGTTTTTCAGTTCCAGTCATAACTACAACGTCGTCGGCAAACGCACATTCGGATATAAGTACAGGTTGCATGTTTCTGTATCCTACTTGCAGCTTGTATACATTATTCTGGCATTTCCTAATAATGTCGTCCATAAATACTGTAAACAATACGGGGCTCATTACTCCTCCCTGTCTCAGTCCATCTCTCGTGTTAAATTCTTCCGACCTACAGTTGTTACTGATTATGTAGTTTTTGGTATTGCTGTAAAGGCTTTTAATTGCTCCTATTAGTTTCTGTTTGACACCCCTTTTTGTCAAACTCTCCAATACTATATTTCGTGGCACTTTGTCAAAAGCCTTCTCAAGGTCGATAAAGGCTAGATAGGCTTTCCTATTGTATTTCACGGTTTTTTCCATAATCTGTGTTCTGTTCTATTGTGAAGATATGGTCTTGCACCCCTCTTCCTTTTCGAAATCCGCTCTGAGACTCTGCTATTGTATTTTCGATTTGCGGCCTTAGTTTGTTTTATAGTACTTGTTCATACAGCTTCAATGGTGTGCTAAGTAAAGTTATACCCCTATAGTTGTCACATATTCTCTTGTCACCCTTTTTACAAATTAGTACTATCTGTCCTATTTCCCAATCTTTTGGTATTTGCTCATCTTCCCATATTTTGTTATATAGTTTTAATAGTAATTCTGTTCCTTTGTTTCCCAATTTCTTGATCATTTCTCGGGCAATCCTGTCATGTCCCGGTGATTTACCATTTTTTATTTTCTTTAGTGCAATGTTCAATTCTTCTTCTGTTATATTCTCATTAGTTACCTCTCTACTTTCTTTTCGATTTTAGTTTATCAGTTCTTTTTCCCTTTCTGATATTTTGTGATCGTTCAATAATTCTTGGAAATATTCCTTCCATCTACTTAGTACTTCTTCTGTTTTCGTTAGTAAGTATTACTCCTTCTTTGTTTTTTATTGTCTTTGTTTTTTGTAGATTTCCTTTCCTCGTAGTTTTCAACAGTGTATAGAACAGTTTCTGGCTTTCCTTGCTATTATTCTCTATTTTTTCTCCGAATTCTTTCCAAGACTTATTTTTTGCTGCTGGTACCATTTTCTTTATTTTTGTTCGCTGGTCCTTATATTTGGCGTATGCACTATCTGTCTTGTTTCCTAGATAATTTTTCCATAGTTTTTTTTTAAATCTTTATTTCTATTTCTATTTCATGACCCCACCACCTTATTTATGGAGTAATGGCCTCTAAAATAGCATTTGTACAAATACTAAAGAGAAGAGGTCCGAGAATAGAATCCTGAGGAACGGCCGACGAAATATTTGGGTGGAATTTATCTTTTAATTAATTTTGTTGCCTGCAGGATAATTTTGAATACTTTTTACTATATCAGAATTCAGAGATCTTTCAGCCAGTTCACGCTCAGCTATTTCCTGATATTACTCGAAAATTATAACAGCCATCTCTCATTTTTCTAGAAAAATTTATGTAAAAAGTCTTTTGAGATCTTGTGCTTTTGTACTATTTTTTCCCCAATTAAATAGAAGTACCTACCGTTCATAGTTCTGCAGTTCATACTTTTAAAACGAATACAAAGATTAGATTAGATTTCATACAAAATTGGTAACATATATGAATTTTTCTCTAGTATATAATTTTCCTTAATAGCTGCTACAACAGCAACATGTCCTACATAACATAAAATTGTAATCGTAGTCATGTCTGCAGATTATATTGGCCATTAAGTGAGAAAATGCAATGCCTTTACTAGCACGAACCGTTTAATAAAGGCATTTCAAATTTAACTAAACGTGTTACTAAAACAGAATGGATAGAATAATGGCGTAATTAAGTCGTACATATCAAATAAACCTCTTCAAATTACTTACCCTCCGTGCTATAGAGACAGTTTCAAGAACATTCTCTGTATGTATAACACACATACCTGTAAACTGAGAAGGAATGGATAACTGAGGTTGATATCATATAACAACAAACATGTGATGGATATAAAAGTGATGGGGCACGCTCTTAGCTCGTTTCGAGCTAACTTTTTGCCCGACAGTAATACCATTAACGCTATTAAGCGAGTTCCGTTGAGGATCCTGTGGCGTGACCAAAAGTCATTGTTAAAGAAAATCGTATTGTGGCATTGTGTTATGGAGATGGGTGGACCCCGAACTGCGAGAAGTTACTCACCGAATTCCCTCTTTCTCTCCCAACTGGATTACGGGGAATCTCGAATCTAATCAATTCCCACTGCTTCAATTTCATGCGCATAAGTATTCCCAAATCTACAAACAAAAGTGATTTATTTCGTCTCCGTTATTAATTGTTGATTCGTTTCAAGCGCTTCGAGGGGAACCACTTAATAAATTAACAAATCTCCATCTTAAGAAAATTGCGAAACGCGAAATTAAAGTACTAGATTCGGTACGAGTTCGAACTTAATTTGTATTCAATGTCTCATTAATGGATCATTAAATTTTATAATGAACGAAATTTTGTACTCGGATACATTCTAAAGGCGGAATAATTTGTGACTTAATAGGAGACATTTTAAACTTTTCATTGGTGACATTCAACCAGATGAATTTGGAATCAGTCACAAACGGAGCTTTTAGGAAGTTTGAATGGAATAAATTGGCAACTTGATCTTAAGTCAAATCGAAGGAATTACAAATTTTGTATATCTTTACAGCCGAATGTTTAGGTATTTAAATTTAATACCTACGTAGGTTATTAATATACATAAACACGATTGAAATTATGTAATGAACGGCAGGTTCTTTGAAGGTTAGAATATCCATATGAACATAGCTATCAACGGCAGGTTATTCAAGAATTTGGGAGATATAGTTAGAACTTAATTTGAAGACAACTGTAGTGCCCAGCTCTGAAATGCTTCATCTGATGGAGACCACAAAGTGTGATACACCTTCAACCAATGAAAGTATAAAGGTTTGGCCTCTACGTAGTTGAGTGTGGACATAAATATTAGATACTATCAAGCAAGGTGATACAGTTATAATAGGGTGAAATGGATCATAAGCACTAAACTAGCCAACATTTTGAGGACTGCTAGTAATCTAATCTGAAAATACTTCTAGTAGCTGTCAAAGTGTGAAGTGAAAATCTGTCAAAATACATGTGAGAGCTTCAAAACTACAATTGCTTACCCTATACAATTTTAGTTATTGCAAGGATTGACAATTATGAAACTCCTAAATCAATATATTTTTAGATCTATACTTGTAACTGTCAAAAAACCACAACCACACTTTTTTACAATTCTATGTTTTGTAACCGTCAAAACCAACCTAATAGCTGCCAAATTACAGAAGAGTCGTATTGGATTTTGCAACTATCAAAAGGTTTATAGCAGCTGCCCAATATCAGAAACGTGCATGACCAGTATATTCTGGAGCAGTCATAAGCACACCCATGTAAGAAAAAAACGCCATGATAACTGGAGGGTAACACGTTCTTTGTGAAATAGTTTGAAGTAGTCAATGGTAGCATATTGACTTATTAAGTTTTGATATTACTTTCAGTCATTCATGAAGTTCGTTCGAAAGGAACTGTCACCTGTCAAATCCCTGATTTGATTAAAAAAAAACAGTCTAGAGTTGTCAACGTGGTAAGCACCACTCGCAAGCAAACAGGTCATATCCGACCTGTTTGTTGTTATCATGTAATCAGTTGATCAGTTGGTGTCCAAAATCGACGAGTATGTCTTAAGTTAACGCACGGGTGGTGCTTAGATCTGGTTAGTCAAAAAAGTAGTACCCTTAAAATCTGGATAAATCCCTACATTCCAGAAAATAAGAGGAAGATATTCAAATATGAATTTGCTTGTTTGAGGACTAACTGATGTCTGTTTAAGATGTTGTCAGGTCCTAATGGTGTCAGATAAAGTTACATAATCCATATTTGGTTATCTCTATGTTTCCAAGCAAAAAAAACTTTGGCAACTCCTTTTGGTCATATCTTGTTTGTGACGTCTATTCTATAACGTCTTCTTCTTCTTAACACATCATCATCACAGAGACCTAGTTGTTTAGATCGACAACTGCGACGACTAGAACAAGACCCAGAGGCAGCTGTTGCTAAATAGGAACAAAAACTTTTTGAGATCATCCATACCTTGCGAGACACTAGTTTGGCTAAGGTTTTTGTGTCTTGGGAAGGACGACTTCAACCGTAGGACAGATCAAAGCTATGACAACTAAATTAACCCAAGCAGACTTGAGAATGAATGTATAGAATATTGGATAGAAGAGCCTTGTCTGGAATAGGAATCCTGCTACGAAGTGCTTGAACAGGGTTCTCAAAAGATTGAAGGTCATGAAGAAGCCAATTTTACTGATGATCACAGATCGGAAAAATGTGTCATCTTAAGAGGGTTTTTATATGCCCATAAGGTAATGGAAACTTCAAAAAATAACATAAGTTTAGTAATATTAGCTGTCGCTGATGAATGAAGACTAAGAATGTTTTCCTGGAGTTTGGCAGAACATATTTAAAATCGAGTGGTTGTAGAGTATTTGCTACGACATCTAGTTCAAGTCGATTGCACTACTTTAGTCTAG
>ML219380.1:12047-41129 GCA_004785975.1 Popillia japonica | reverse complement strand
TTTCCTCCTGTCCCTGTTAGTTCATTGTATCGGCTTAAAAGTGTTGTCTTATTAGCTTGGCCAAAGATCTCTTAACAAATACCGTTAAGATATGTGATAAATAAATTTAAACGTGTATGCGTAGAGAGCGCGACCATAACAGTTTATGCAGATTTATAGCTTAGAAAGTCAATTATCGATTTCTGAATTTCGAAGTTATCTTGGCCAGGCTAGGTGTAATGTCGGAATGGATGCAGTTATTTTTAATTAAAAACGGTCCAGTTCTCATGCAGAAGAAAAGAACCGTATAAATGGAAAGGAAGAAAACAAAAAAAAAGTAGATATCGATAGTTTCTGTGGAGAGACGAGCAAATCTATTTATTCGGCGATAATAGTAGCAGAACTAGCATACCTCCATTTCGACGAAACTGTCCAGTTCCTTCGAAAAGATTTGAATTAAACGCGTCGCAGTCGGATACTCTTTCTTGTGATCTAAAAATGGTAAAATATTAAATGCTAACGATGCCATAACTTGCCTCATATTTGACGTTTGATTGGATGGATGCGACGTCGGCAAGTTTCCTGTCAACAGAAATACGCACGTTACGTTCTTGCGCTACCGCAACGATTACACTAAATACAGGTAGTACCTAAATTATCGAAGATATCGGCAATCAATTTGTACGCTTTAGGCGGGACGATATTCCTCAAGGCGCTTACCGTATGCGCGACAAACGATCTGCATATATTGTTGTCCGCCGCTTTGCTCATCATGCTTAATATCGTTGGTATATTATTCATATTGACGGCAGCTACCAGTTTCATTATATCGTCGTCGGTTAATTCTCCATGCATCGACGTCGATTCCGGTCGGTTCAAGCATCCTTCTATTTGCGGATTATATTGATTTATGATATTACGATCGGCGTTACCTAAGATCAAATACATACTTGCGGCTAGCAATGCGGAAATTGAACACGCATACAGCGTATTATACATATGTACATACCTGGTGTATAAAGTG
Source organism: Popillia japonica (assembly GCA_004785975.1). NCBI lineage: Eukaryota > Metazoa > Arthropoda > Insecta > Coleoptera > Scarabaeidae > Popillia > Popillia japonica. Next base: position 40,126 of record ML219380.1, on the reverse strand, counting down.
ATGGACGACGATTGAAGGACTGTTCGCTGTCGGACGATTTGTATATCATCTGTTGTTGTTTCGTCGTCGTATCGACGTTGTTGACGGCACTCTTAAGCGGCGGTTCGTCCACCGAATAATAATTTTGCGTCAGATATGTATCCCTATTGACATAATTCAAATAAGTTTCTAAATCGGAATGGGTGTATGTTGGGTTGATTTCAAAGCGATAACATCGTTCTACGTTGTTCGCCTTCTTTGATAATTCGTCGTATCCGTCTCCCATTTCGTTAGTCGTCACTCGGTTTGCGTGTTCATCTTCCTCCAAAAACTCCTCGCATTCTGCTTGCCGTTCTTCGCCGACGATCTCGCCACTATTGATGCGCTCGTCTATCTGCGGAGAGGTATTCGCTTGACAGTATTGCGCTCGTTGTTCGCTGGTTTCGTCGTTCGTTCGTTCGATGATTTCGTGAAGGCTATTCGGTACGTCTGGTACATCTTCAGAGTTTGCGGTCGAGCCGGTCGTGGAAGTGGAATTAGTAGTACTCGTCGCGTTCGTAGTTGCAGTCGAAGAAGAGGAACAAGTATCGGTGTGATGCGTCGTCGTCGTCGGGGATTGTTTATTCTCATCGTTCTCCCGATTGTCGACGATCGTGTCTTGCGGGCGAGTATTCCTCACATCATCAACGGTGGCGGCCAGTTCGCAATCTCCGATTCGATAGTTTTGCTTGAGTTGTTCTGCGTAATAAGTAAAATTGAAATTGTACAGCAAATTGACATATTTGATGACTAGATCACGATTGATCTTGTCCAATTCGATATGACTCTTAATGATGAGATCCTTATAGATGTTCTCGCAGAACGTCCGGTTAGGATTACCGGCGTTGCAGCATTTCTGAAATATTTCCGTGACTACGCCGTAGTCTAGCTTCTCTTTGCGAAATTTCGTAATCTTATTCACGAAATGCCAGTTATTCTCGAGACAATCGTCCTCTTCCACGATGATCATTAGCAGTATGTCCATTAAGCTCTGCGTTTTCGTTCCGTGCGTCCATAAAATTTCGCTGATGGCGTCGACGAAAGTGTAGCCCAGATCTTTCAGATTCGAGACGACCGCTTTCACGAAGGGCGTTTTATCGAAATTCAAATTAAGAATGTCCTCGATCAGATATACTAATTCTTGCGAGTGATTGTTTTCCTTGTAATACGACAGGATCGCGTCGAAAGTATCTTTAAACAGATACTGGTACCTGGTCATCTCCTTCAATACCAACTGAAATTGGTCGACGTTCAGCTCGCGGAGATTATTTAAGAAACTGCCGTCCAGCTTGTGTTTATAATAGCATCGGGTATCTTTGTAACAAGTTCTCGTAGTAAAATGCCATCGGCATATCCCTTTCATACAGTTGAGGACCATGTTCGTGCTGACGGGATGCTTGGGCGTCGACGTCGCCGCTATCCATTCGTTAATGTTGCTCGCATCTACATGCGAAGGAGTATTCCGTAACGATTTAGTAAGAGATTCTTTATTATTGACGAAAGCGTTCGTCGACAATTGAGAAGGCGTTTTCAAGTTTAGCCGGTCGCTCTTCGTCTTAGTAGTCGTATCCAAACACGTGAGCTTCTTTTTCGTCGGAGATTGCACAACGTTTTTGGTTGTAGCGAAACTGATATTAGTTCTTTCGTTCTGATGTGTGATTTTATGCGGGCTGCTATTAAGTTCAGTGATCGCATTTGACGACGTTTCCAACAAATTCTCCATTCTCTTATCGTTTTGTTCCTGCTCATCATCTTCCCTATCTAGTTGCAGACACGTACTCCTAAAATTGATTTGACAATTTATTAACGTTATATTGCCAAATTAATTACCAATAAACGCATGTGACACATATCTTCATCAAAATAACATTTTTAATCAATACAATTAGGTTTTCGTGGATTCTTCTATTAAACAAAAATTAATTTTAAGACATTTAGTAATTGGTAAGTAGAGATTGGACGCTTCCAATACGTTGTTATATGGAAACTGTCCAATCTCTACTTACCATGAGTGTACATATGTATACCGGTCGTTTTGAGTCATAGGATATTTAAAGCGGCGAGGAGGTGAAGGAAGCTACGTCCCCACCAATATTGTAGAGTACACCGTTGATAGACTCATACGCGTCCCCATTTCTTAGCGAATTTTCATACCCCTTACCTCTTCCCGGCTTTATTTATCCTATTTCTCAAAACGACCGGTATCTGTACGTATCCATGTTTCTGCCGTACATAGATATACACCCTGTTCGAAGCTAAGTGTTCACAATTGCACTACTAACTTACTTATTACCCAAGTGGATCAAGTTGGTGATGTGGTTGGTATTGATTCATTATTTTGCAACCTTTCTTTAGTAATAGAGGTAAACAGTATTGTTATCGTGTGGCACTGAACGTAAGCAATACTGTTTTTACCATGTCATTCAATTTTGGAATAACAAAAAATATCACTTTGCCAATTGCAAATTGAACCAAGCAATAATCGGGAAGATGATATGTAGATAATGGTGAATATTTAAGTTCGCACATGGCGTACACATTTCAATAAATTAACCAAATTCGGCTACTTACTCTGCAAACAAAGAAATAGCATCGAAATTGTCGTCCGCAACGCTACATCTATTATTATTATTAGCAACTGTCGGCGTGAATACCGACGATGAAGTAGTAGCAGCAGTAGCGCTGCCGTCGCCAAACTTGATTCGCGTCGGCGGGCGCTTAGATAACGGAAGTCTGGGCATTTTAAAATCGCATCTTCTCTTGTTCGCCGAGATCGTGTCCGTACGATTTAGGGCGGATGAAGAGACCGAGCTGCAATCGATCGTGACGGAAATGTCACGGATATCTTCGCCGCTCGCTCGACGCTTCGGCGAAGATACCGTACTGGATGTTGAATGGTAGCCGCTCGAATGCTCGTCGAACGGTCGTCCGGCGGCCTTGACGTTGGAATCTTCAAATTTCAGATTCGCCATCGCGTTCAGACTTGTGTTGCTGGAACTCCTGCAGAGAGAGAACGTTCCTGTAGGCGACATCATTCGCGACAACGGTCTCGTAGGTGACATCATTCCTGTCGATATCGTGGCAGTAACAGCATCGCACTCTAAGCGGGCATTCTTGAATAATTCGTTCGTAGACGTAATGCTGAATATATCCGTTAGAATGCTGTGCGTCGATTCTGTATTCCGTAAACGCCACCGCAATTTCCGATGTGGCTGCTTCCTCCTAAGTATCCTAGTAGCTGTTTTAGATCTTTCGTTTTTCATACTTACTCCTTGAATCGACGTTGTTGTTACCGTTGCTGTCGCCGACGCTGCTCTCCTAGTCGTCGCCGGCGCTGCTCCCGTCGTTGTCTTCTTTGCAATCGTAGTAGCAGTTTTCGTCTCTATTGGTAAAGAAATAACGTCGATCTTACGTGATTTTTCATCGTTGTTTAATGCGGCCGTGATCTTAAATGATCGGATGTAGTTCAACGAGTTGGAAGGTGACGATTGTATCAGCTGCTTCTCCTGATGTGAATTGTTCACGTTAGAAAGTGCAGCCATTTCGACATCCGATACCATATTATCACCTAAACAACATATACATACATACGTATTATTGTCAAAACTACCGATAACGAATAAGCAGATGTGTTGAACTAGGAGCAAATCAATTTATCGCGCGATAAAGTCAACCTTTGTAGTAATTGAAATGTATCAAAAATATCCTTGTGTAAGAAATACTACATACTACTAAATTTTATTACGATCAATCGTCATTATTGGAACATGTGCACATAGATGTGCAGATGAGAGATTAATATGTGTACAAGCATTTATATACATGATTACGTATTCCACCGTGAACGTAAATAGTTGTCTAAGTAGATGATTATGCACTTAACTCATGCCCGTATGTTATAATTATAGTTCTACATATTTAAAATGTTTAAATTCAATCAATAAACAACTCAACAATGCACATTTAAGTTATACACTAAGAGTACAAATTTAGAAATGTGCAACAAAGCTATTATTGCTGTCATTATTGCCGGGATTCCTTATAGTACAGAATTCAAAACAAAAAACAATAGATAAATATTTAAAACTGCTATGTTAATAAACACACGTATTTTCATTTGCTGTTTGAAAAATCAGTAAATGTTTGAGTACTTTTTATGACCTGCATCAATACAAAAACTGTTACCTATACATCTGAGTAGATTAGATTACTTTCATCAATCAAAACAAAAAAAAATTATGTATTCTTTATATGTTTAAAGTGATATGTATGCATGATATAGCGTCACATACCTCTCAGATACAGTCTCCTCAGTAAATCTTCTGAAACATCACATCTGGTCAATAGAACTACTGGTACTTTAGAATGCTTCTTCAAGGCCCGTTGTTGTTTATTTGTCTTAGATCTTGGGGTCAATTGATCCACTTTAATTTTCAATTGTATTTTCTCGCAACTCTTTGCAAGCTGTACCCTTTTACGTTTAACAATGCCTTCTACATCTTGTCTTGCCACCGAATTTGTTCTTCGGGCCTAGAAATTCGATCTATATTATAAACATTTACATGAGACTGATTCTCTATACAACATTCTTGGAATAAAATTACCTTTGCCATCGAGAGTATACTTTGGTGCTGGTCGAATAATACATTAAGTACTATTAAAATAAGTAATTATTAGGCACAATTATTATCTTCTGTTAAACAAATATCTTATGTCTATTTGAAATTTAAAAAGAAAAAACAATTTTTACGTTAGGAGGTTAGAATTGTTTCCTTTCTCAAATACATACTAGAATACCAATACTGAAAATCGAAATATTTTTGTTGTTTTGCTGCCTACTGATGGCCTACTGTCTTCGTGACGTCATAACGGAAGGTCAGTCGTCTTATCAGTTGCTTTAATAACGAGAATTGTATATAATCCAGAATACCGTAATATATTATATTATATGTAATTATATTTGCATTCGCGATATCACATTAAACAATTTGTATAAATGTATAAACTAATGAACGTTATGGTTATATAAAAATAATACGAGGTGCATATCAAAAAAGACCGCCAAACATAAATACGACATGTCTACATAGCACCAAATAGCACTGAAACACACTGAAACTAAACAAAGGAGAGAAAAGTCCCCATTCATAAGATGCGCGTCAGCATCAGTCGATTTCTGTGTATCCGTGTATCCCATAGGTGTATCCTGATCCTGAGGTTGGCTGGCCCTTTTTTTTTATCACTGTCAGAATTACAGACTATTAGGGTCGTAATCCCTTATCTATGGTCAGAATCTTTAGGATCTGTTATGGGATCCAATCTGTAGTCTCGATGTCAGTCAATATCGATATATCGTAATTTATTAAATTCTGTATTTTAGTTTTATGTGGTTTTTATGTAAAAATTTTCAGTTATAGTGGTTTATTGGATATGGAACAAATCCTCATTTGTAATGAATTTTAATTACTGAAACGTTGCCCTATTTAGGCGGACACTGTGCATAGAATATCGATCAAAATTGTCTTGATTTTTCTACATAAGCCTGATCGCCATAGAAAATATATCCAAATCTAGCGAAAAATTAAGAAAAACACTTGTTATTTAATATTACAATGTCTCAAATAAGTACCAGGGAAAAACTGTTATATATAGTAGATGATATCGAGCTTATTTCTAAGTAAAATAATAAATTCAATATGTGATCAATATTAGAACAATAGGGCACCTTTTTATTTTAGGGAAATGATAGAGAATGCTATTGCACCTAAACATTTAAAGCTCTCCGGTCCAGAATACACTCAGCTAACAGATTTATTAGTTGCTAAAGATGACGAATTGAAACATACCTTGAAATTAGCAGCTGAACAAGCGCAAATAGATAAGAAAATGGACATAATAAAAGCGGAGGTTGAACGACAAGATCAAGATATTAATCACTTACAGAAACAACTTAAAGAAGCAGAACAAATCTTATCGACAGCAATATACCAGGCAAATCAAAAACTACAGTCTATTTCGAGAGCGAATAAAAGACCCGTACCATCTGAAGAATTGATTAAATTTGCTCATAGGATAAGCGCTTCGAATGCCGTATGTGCACCTATAACATGGCAACAGGGTGATCCGAGAAGACCATATCCCACCGATATAGAAATGAGATTGGGATTTTTAGGAAGATTTACTGACCCTATAAATGGACAATTGTTGCAACAGCAGAATAGTGTTTCGGATGTTCATCGTCAGGGACATCCCGGAGGTATATCGATTATATTGTGTAATTGTTACAAATAAATTGTTACAAATGTTATTTAGAAATCCCAGCTTCTCAACAAAATCAGTTTGCGTGGCATCCTTCCGGCGAAATACACATGAGTGTTGGCCAAGGTAGCGTTCCAATGGATACTAGAAATCACAAACAAGAAACTGAGGACGTTGAAGTTATGTCGACAGACTCTAGTAGTAGTTCATCAAGTGATTCGCAGTAGTTGGCATATAGTTACCTCCATTTCATATTCGTTTGAAATATGAAATGTCTAATGTTTTTTTATTTTTTACTTATTTTATATGAATCTATGTATGTATACTTTTGTCTGTATTTATGTTAAACGACATTAAATATGTTAAAAATAACTTATGATCAATAACCGCAAGGAAACTACTTTTCCTTTTTACTTGTAATAAACACGTCATCTGTTGTCTAAAAGATTTCGTTGTAAGTTCTTTTAAAGTACATATAATATAAGGAAGTAAATAACACATTCATCTTATATTTTTCCAATGCTTTATTAACTAGAGTACTACTAACAGCGATTACATGGTTTCCGTTTACAATAAATTATTTAACGTTCTACTATTAATACGTATAAAAAAAGATTACGTTATATGTATACATATTTATGTATGTAGGTAGTAGGTACATGAAAACATTATGTCATGTTTCATATTTTTTGTTTTGTTTTTTTTTCTGACAAGCGCAAGCAAAGTAGAAAAAATATTAAGTACAATAATAACAAGTTTACTACAAACATCTAATTGTTCTATGTTCTTTTTTTTTAAGATAAGGTAAATATCGAACAAACATCGATAGCAACGCATGCAAATTTACTATCGGAGACGACGTTAGAAGACGGCCGTTAAAAACTCAATCGGTTTCTCCTGTTCCGGATGCGGGATCCAGTAATAGCTCGAATGAGAATGGTTGGAAGCCGTGACCCAAGCCGGCATAGAATTTACTTTGGAATTCGACCCTGCAAAAAGAAAATACGATGTAGAGACAAAAGTATTTTTATTGGATACAAAGAATTACCAATGCAATCTGAGGGTGTGCAGAAACGCCGACAGACCCTCCATAAGTACCAGGATGGACACTGTCAGACAGGCCCATGCGCTGAAGATAACGTAGAGAGCAATACCGCCCTTCCAGTCATCGAACATGGTTAAACCTTTACTTAGGACCATGTTCCACAATACTTCGGAGAGTTCTATAAATCGTGGATAAAGTATTAGAATAGATAGAATAGTCTAATACGTAAATAAATAAATTACGTTATAAAGCGTTACATTTCCTATAGTGACCGCAATCTTAATGGCTTTTACACTCTTACGAACATGCATGCATATACTGTAATACTGTTTATTCATCTAAAGCAGACACGTCAAAAAATACAATACAAACAAGTTTCGACACATAATGTAAAACGACAATGCATACAGTACCTATGTGACAAACAAGACAAAACTTAATTAAAATTATACGACATATATTCATTAATATTGTAGAAGGGATTGACCAACAGCGTGTTTCTGAGCTTCTCACTGAACCGCTTGGCATTTAGATTTTGAATGTGTTCCGGTATGTTGTTATACAACTTTGCACCCCAAAAATCCACCGACCGCTGCGTCCCATCGAGCCTATGGCACCGGGTGACCAGAGCATTTCTGTTTCTAGTCCCATAATTGTGTAATTGCGAGTGTGTTTTAAAACGCGATCGATTCGCATGTACGTATTTTACACAGGTAAGTATGTATACGTTAACTATGGTAAGTATTTTTTCTCTTAGAAATACCGGTGTATATACTTTACATACATATTCATATTTTCAATAAATATTTGTTTATCGTGCTACATATGCAATAAATAATTTGGCGTGGTTTCTTTGTACTTACTAGCGGTAATATATTTATTTACATTTTTATTCGTAGTCTTTATTACAAAATATTTTTGCCGCGCATATCAAATCAGTAAAAATGTCGAAACGTCAAAATTAAGCTTTTGTTGTTAATGTACCTACTGGATATCGGAATTCATATCTTGGATTGTAATAAACGGTATTCAAATAATACTACTGAAATATGTAGAAAAGTAGCATAGCTGAAGCAGTTGAGATCAATATCTAAAATAGTAACTTCAACTTATAGTACTACTACTACTAAGATTAAGCATTTCTAGATCAAGTTCGGACACCATCTTCTATAGGATATAAACATTTCAACTCGATACATAGGTACACTCACCTGAAAGAAGTAGTAGAACGATTTACATAGCGATTATATGTAAATCGTTCTACAACTTCTTTCAGTTGAGTGTACATACATACATACGCATTGCTGCTTAAGTATATTTAAAACGTAATTCTACTTACGGGCATGAGCTAGAGATAAAGCCCACAACCGGAGATAGGATGCCGTATGTGAAACGGATCCCAGCACGAATTCGATAGTGTGGATGCCTTGGTGGATGAACAATTCTCCGGCGTTTTCGTGTTCGCCATGGCCGCCTCCGTGACCGCCGCTTGCAGCTTGTGTTTGTGCAGTATTATTCTGGATCGGTTGTTCAGCATCGCCGTTCTCCGTAGCCTGTTGCATCTGTTGGTGGGACGCCTGTTAAGTTCACGTCATTTTTATTGCGACTTGTGTTGTTAATAACTAAGCTGTTCGCTACCCGCGTAGATTTAAAGGTAAGAGAATTCAAATGGGACAATATTAAAAAGTAGTTATACAACGAAATCCCGTTCCCTAGTTAAATGATAGCTTACTATGGAGGATAGAGAGATGAGTACATAGTGTAAGGAAAGAAGTATATGTACATAGGTTAACAGGTATTAAAAAAAACAGACTTAAATTATTGTCGAGTTTAACGCCCATTTTCTCGATATCACGACTGTAGGATTACGTACAATTAAGCCGACACTACGTCTACTAATAAGTAAAGGGTATTACTGTGTTCATTATTTAGCAATTTATGTCTCTTAAAATACAGAAATATACAGGGTGTTTAAAAAAGATGCGTCAATATTAAAGGGGGTGCTTGCCCAGATCGTTTTATACAAAAAAGGTCCTGTAAACATAGGTCCGCAAACGCTTCGTTACCGATCTACAGCGTGTTGAAGTTTAATTAAAAAAAAACAGTAAAAATTAGATTTTTCCAAAACGACTTGAGATATCATAATGAAATTTTAGGCGTGTTAATAGCTGTGGGAGACACATACTTTGAAAACAACACGATGTTTAGTTGTACCAGTGGCGGGCGTATTGGCACGTCACAGGCTATTTTTCAAGAAAAAAATAGGACGCCGCTGATTTATCTAAAAATAAAAATATTCTTTGTTCAATTGTGAAGAAAAAAGCTCTCTGAACTTTTTATCGTACGACGTACCGGTTTTTAGTAAAAAAAAAAACATTTTAGTGCATGCCCATTTATTACAGAATTTTTTTTTAAAGAACAAGGGTTTTATTCAAGGGCAAAAACAAATATTTTAACAAACCAACAATTTTACCAACCAAAAATTACAACAACTGTGCAAAGTGACCACCTCGAGCTCGGATGCAAGAATCCAATCTTCTCCTCATTGACTGGTGAACTCTCTCAAAAACACCAGGATCGGTTTTAATTGAGTTGCATCCAGCAATGATTCGATTTCTTAAGTCTTCTACGTTTTCCAATGGAGTAGCGTCCACCAAGGACTTCAAATGGCCCGGCAGGAAAACATCCAGGGGATTTAAGTCCGGAGATCGTGCAGGCCATAAGTGAGGTCCACCTCGTATTTGAACCATTTTGTGCAAAAGCCATTGACAGAATCCAATGCGAGGAGGAAAATCAGCAGGAAGAAGTGCTTGAACGCGTGGTATATGGAATGGATACAGCAAATTGTCCTTCAGAATGTGCCAAATAGTCCCAGCACTTACATCCAAAGCGTCAGCAATTTTTCGAGTAGAAGTACCTCGATCTTTTTCAATCATGTCTAGTACATCCTCTTTCAGCTCTACCGTTCTTGCTGTCCTTGGCCTTCCTGTTCCTCCATTTCATCTTAGTGTGCTTGTTTCATAAAGACGCCGATGGATACTTTCGAAAGTTTTTCTATTAGGAGCAATACGGCCAGGAAATCTTTCAGTATACAACCACCTAGCTTCTAATGTATTGCCATCAGCAAGTCCATAAATGTAGTGCATGTCGATCATCTCGGCATTCGTATAGCGATTCATGATAAGGAACTTCAACAAATTCGACACAAACAAAATTATTAATCACGAGACTCATTTAATATGCCAGTGAATAAAACAGGGTTGTTTAAAAATATTTTTGTACGCATGAAAAATGGATATGCACTAAAATGTTTTTTTTACTAAAAAACGGTACGTCGTACGATAAGCTTAATTAAGAGAGCTTTTTTCTTCACAATTGAACAAGGAATAAAAACATATTTTTATTTTTAGATAAATCAGCGGCGTCCTATTATTTTCTTGAAAAATAGCCTGTGACGTGCCAATACGCGCGCCACTGGTACGACTAAAACATTGTGTTGTTTTCAAAGTATGTGTCTCCCACAGCTATTAACACGCCTAAAATTTCATTATGATATCTCAAGGCGTTTTGGAAAAATATAATTTTTACTGTTAATTAATTTTTTTTTTAATTAAACTTGTACTTACTGTAGATCGGTCACAGAGTGTTTGCGAACTTATGTTTATAAGAACTTTTTTCTATAAAGGCCCCTTTACACCATGCTAGATTCATACTTTTTCTATACTATTTTCTAGAAACTAGAAAAAATAGTCAGAAAAAGTATCATGTAAAGGCCACTTTACACCAAACTATACTAGATGCTATACTATTCTAAAAACTAGATCCTGTCCTATTTTTGTTTCTAAATTGATACTAGAACATGCGCAGAAGTACTTTCTACAGATTGGCCAACATCGGAAAATAAATACAAGTTCAGTATATTATTAGAAACGAAGGTAGGATATGTTGATCATGATGTTTAGTAGCGCCATCACGTATTAATTTGTTGTACTCCCACCTAAAAAGCATTTAGAAAATCCTAGAATAGAATCTAGTATAGAAAAAGTATGAATCTAGCATGGTGTAAAGTAGCCTTAAAATGACCTGAGCAATTACCCCCTTTAATATTGCCGCATCTTTTTTAAACACCCTCTATAATAGCAAGACGTATACTATCACCGTTTTATACTGAATTGTTTCAAACGCAAACTTTCGCTTTATCATTAAAACATTTCTTTTTTTTTCAGCCGACAATCTAACGAACTGATCGAGTTAATGTTTACCGAATATTCCGTGCTCTTATTCTGGCTCCTCAAAATGATGATGGGCTTGGCGAGAAGCATCACCGGCACGCACAACAAGGCTAATACAACCAGCACCTTTTGCAGCGCGAACTGACCGTCGAACATCTCGGGACTACAAGGTGGATTTTCTTTGGCCGGTTTGAACAGCACCATGTTGATAAACGTGATCAGTATAGACGGCGCGCAACCAGGACTACGCTGAATATATTCATCTAAAAAAAAACGAAATAATACGTTACATCAAATATGGCGGCATACGATAACTTACAGACGTTCGTCGGGAAGAAAATGATCCATTTGATGAACATCAACATCACCATGTACAGGAACAGGAAACACATGAAAATAATTTGCGGAATGAATTCGCAGAAGATGCTTAAACGGTTCTTAAAATATCTGCAAACAGAGAAAGTAATAATAACAAGTACAAACACAGGAAACAAAACAGCAACAACCAAAATAACTCACAGGTGATTTAAAAGACTGAGAATGACGCCGAAAAGCATGTGGAGAACGCCCAAAATTATGGAAATCTTCATCTTGTACGAATTCAAAAAGATAATCTTATTCTGCGACAACTGCCAGACGGGATCGACGCCTATCGGATAAGGAGTGCCGTAGTAATCGCTAGTCGCCGGATCTAACATTCGAAGTTCGCCCATCGTCTTCAGGTCATCTAGAGTCATATTCACAGACCAATGCGAACCGAAGATATTGAGCGATTTCGAGAACATATCGTTATACATTATACCGGTGTACGTTGAAAAGATACCCATCAAGAGAATGATGTAGCGACCTCCGAAAAATATAGTCCAAATCTGGAAGAGGGTTACGCGGCGTTACTGTTTGTAGTATTATTATTAATTATATAGAATTACTTCGCTCTCGATCTTTTTCGCTGCCAACGGTTTCTCTTTGAGAACCATCCACAGAGCGAAGGCAGCCATTATAAGTCCGTGACCGCAATCGCCGAACATGACAGCGAACAAGAACGGAAACGTGATGATGGTGTACGGGGCTGGATTCATCTCCCTATACGAGGCGATGCCGTACGAATCGATGAGATTTTGAAAGGCGTTGGTGAATTTATTCGTGTGATTGTACGTCGGAGGATCCTCGCACGTTTCCATTTTGTTCAGGATCGGTGGCACCGAGCTACCACTTCTTTCCTATATATTTACAAGAAAATAGGTAAATTTTCGCATGTCGCAAACACGATATTAATATTTAACTTGTTTTTTTGTTTATACTTACTGTACCGCGCCTTAAAGCAAGTTGGATATTCTCCAAATCCAACACCGGCACCCAACATTCGGCGATCAAACATTTTTGCGTCACATCCAGATTAAACAAATTCAAAGTGTGATAGATGGCCTTGATCTTGCGCACCTTTACGAACCAATTTTTTATATTCTTTGCAGCTGCGACTAACACACGGTGCCTGTGATCTTGCGTTTGTCCCAAAACCTTTAACGATCATGATTATTTTAATAATAATAATAAAATGTACGTAAAAAATATTCTTACAGTATTTAAATCCTCGATGCGAGTCATGACTCCCATGGCCATCTCGCGCCGATCGCCGGGAGCTTCGGGACACGGATAAAGCGTTGCCCTAAAACCCTCGCAAATCTTCTTCACTCTAGTCTTTAGCTGATCACCTTGGAAGAAGATGATAAACACTGACTTGAAGACTTGATCGCCCTGAAAATTTTGTTGAGAACGACGAGGGATATTTAACGAAAACGTTTACCGTTGACGGATCCTCCAACGGCGTCTCGATTTCCGCTTGACGCAAAAAGACGTTTCCTCTGCAGGCTCTCCATAACATCCTCTCGAAAGCCGGTATCCGTTCGCGCAAGATGACCCCAGCGACAAAGCTGTTCCATATTTAGAAAAAGATCGCTCATGAAAATACCGAACGAATATATTCCGAGCGTAAAAATAAATAGAAGGAAAGAAAGAACAATAAAACCAAAAAAAGCTCTAAATAATAATAATAAAAAAGAAAATATCCTTTGCGAGCACAGCGCTGCAAGGTTATTCCCTTTTTTGTTCTAATTTCAGCAAATTTCTTTCGCTTATATTCGATATGTACAATGCTGGATGGAAATATCTCGGACGCAATTAATTTAAGCGACAACATCATAATCGACATAAATATAGTGGCATAAGATATCACAACTCAGACGAGGCGGGTATTCCATCAAGATAATATAAATATCAAATAATATATTATTATTTTTAAGGTGTTCGGTATTCTTTTCTGCAAATAACAATGTCTGGTTAAAAATTTATGATCTTATTCCGATAATTTTTTTTACATTTTTGATTTAAATAGTACACCACCATGACTCGGCACTAGCATTGTTTATTTCGATTGTTTTTGTAGCAATTAGTTGAAATAATCATACAAATAGAACGTTAAAGAAACATTAAGAATTTAAAACTACTTTAATCCTTTCAGCATTGTACATTTCTGCAACAGTATCTTAAATTTAAATATGATGTTCTTATCAGCACTTGATTTCGATTCAATTTTTTCAATGAAATTGTCTGCGGTTATTCTTGTTTTATATCGAAAACATTTACCTCATTTACACTACAACACATCAATAGGCTACAGAAATATTCAAAAGAAACGCGCCAAAGAACAAAACAAAGAATACAAAAAAAATACTGTACGAAATAAGCGAAACAATTATTATTAAAAAAATATATATATATATATATAAACTGCAACAATCACAACCACATGTAAAAAAACTACATCTGGCAAAATTATACTAAAGATAAATTCGAGATTTAGCTGGCCAACTTTTAGCATTAATTGAAAGAAACTATTTCGTAAGTTTGGTCGCATAGTAATATGCACGTTACATGAACTAAATCTCGAATTTAGGTGGCTGCTAAATAGCAAGTGCAATAGTTAAATATTATTATTATTATTGTAAATAGAACAATGATAATTAAAATAGTATAATAATAGTATACTGTGACAATAAATACAATATTACTGACCATGGATAGAACTCTTCAGGTTCGTGAGATTTTTCCGGAAAACTGTTCGAAGTAATAAAAAGCAATTCTTAAAATATAAACCACTTATTATTAAAAAATAACAAAAAAAAAGGAAGTAGAAAAGATATATGAAATGCTTATGATTAAATGGTTTTTATTACGGATGACGTAAAATTCTAGGCAGTCATACTAAAAATAAAGTGTGAGAGTGTCCTGTGATGTATGGATATACGTAATAATACATTTTGGAGAATGCGTTACAGCGTTCATTCATATTTTCCAAGTTAAACAGAACTTGTTTTCTGCAAGTAAACTAGCCAAACCCAATTATCACAATAACTACTATATAAATATACATACATATAATACGATCATATTTATATTTCCATTCAAAGTGTAGCAGTTATCTTATAAATATAGTTTCGATTACATAGTATGCATGCATATAGATGCACTTTGATGTTACTATAATTAAATCAAAATTTATACTGACCCTGTACACTTTCTACAAATATGTATTTAAATTAATATTTCGATATTTCACATTGTGAAAATATATTCGGATTTTCGTAGTAGTTATAAGCAGTTGGTCGTCTTCTATTCATCAGTACTCGGACATCAACGAGTAAGTAATATTTGTCAGAAGTTTTCTACTAGATACCATACATTGTCGCACGATTTTTTTTTTAGTAAAACGGTATATCATCACCATATCTACTACTATAGTGTCTTACTAAAGCCTAACGGAAAAGTAAACGTTTTAAACGATGTTTTTAGAAGAAAGATACCGCAGTCTGGTTAAGGAGTTTTACAATTTCGAATGATACTATTTGGTCTACATATGTATTTTTTAATCCAATGCAATGCAATAACTTGAAATCTATTTTGGAATTTCCCGAATAGTGGGATTTTATTGGAGAAAAATTTCATAAGACTGCAGTGTCAGTAAGTAGTTGTTCCCAGTGAATAGCATTAAGAATGGACTAATACTTTTGAGAGAAAATGTATACAATCTTCATAATATGTATGATAGGTATGTTGTACGTATATTGTATACACGACGTATAGACATCGTTTTACAGTTCGAATTAATATTTTTAAATGAGTCAACATTAGGTTCGTTGTCTCTACTTCACGCCACACACACAGTCGCAGATTGTGAATCAATAAATAAATATTTGCTTTAAATTACTTATCTTATAATTACTCATATTTATGTATGTATGTACTTACATACACTCATGGTAAGTGGAGATTGGACACTTTCAATACGTTGTTATATGGAAACTGCGCAATCGTTACTTACCATGAGTGTACGTATATACGTGTGTGTATTTAATAAAAGAAAACAACAAAACCAGCCCCGTAGTTTTAACTTGGAAAATTTGTAGAACCGTACAACACGCAATCATATCAAAATAGGTACTTATAATACATATATAATTATCAATAATATATATATGTAATCGTACCTATATTGAAACAGAGCAGTGGAATCGTTTGATATACATATTTGCAGTGAGTGATATACATAGATATATGTATGTATGTATGTATGTAGGTGTACGTTACATGTATATAAAACTATTATTGTGATTTGATTAAATTACGTATAATGCATGTATGTATGTATGTATGTGCGACTATGTATTAATGTTGGATATAATGTATGTATGTGATACGTACCCCAGTTGAACGGGGCCGAGGGTGCTTTGTCGGGCAATACAGTCGTCACTAATGAGGGCTCTGGTCATAGACTCAGTGGGGTTACCCCCTTCGTGCTGCTCAATAACACAACACATTAGCAAAACCCCTTTTTTAGCACCCAACACAGATTAAACTTATTTTACAATTGCATTTACAGGCAGGTACGTTTTATTATGATTTTATTGAAACGCATAAAAAAATAGATAATAGTTTGATTTAGGCAATATATTCATCCGAAATTTAAAAAAAAAAAAAAATAACACGATCCTTTAAATACAAGTTTGTATATAGTTGGTTTTATGTATTAATCTCGCTGCTTACATTCTCAATCCACTTACGAAGGACTAGAAATACTAGCGATATCAAAATGTTGATACTTAACAACAATAGGTTTGTACCAAGGCGAAAGTACGTGATTAGCTGTAAATACAATTGTTTAAGAAGATGCACGATAAACATTGCGCGCTATTGCAGACGACTCACATAATCGCATTTATAATTAAATCATAAACACAGTATGTATGTATAACAAGTATAGATTTATTTTAAAACATAAACGAAAGCTTAATCGTAATTCCGACGTTCTTGAAAACATATCAAAATTAAAAAAAAATGAGACGTTTAAATGTCGTTTTCTTACACCTAGCATGACTGAAGAAGCGGCGGTAATGTTCTGTACAACCTGCACCAACATTATACTCTAATATGTACATATGTACAATATAAACAACGGCGGGTGCTAATAATAATTACAGTAAGAAATTGAAAGCTCTGAGTGTACGTAATCTTTTATCTCGGTAAAGTAGAAAGATGCATAAGAAACCATAAAAATAGGCTCAAAGCACGCCAGCACAAAACTCATGCATTTTGCAAACGTTACGTTTTTACATCTTTGCGAATATTACATAGTACAGTAACAGATAAAGAAGAAAATTGTGGATAAAATCTATAATGTTCAATATTGATTAAGAACATTAATATTGTTTTTAATTTAGTTTTTCTTTGATCATTACGCAAAGTAGCTAAAACGTAGCAACACAAACAGACGACAAACTACAAACAATAATCCATTCACAAACAACATCCTTTTTGTGGCATCGCATCGGTGTTAATCGTGTTAATATTAGTCGTGTTATACAAAATACAGTTAAGACAAAATAGGCATGGCCAGTATATTTGTATATATTTTTGGCCGGTTTGTGTTATTCAATTGGCTCGTTTTGTTTGTATGGTAGGTTGGATTTTTTTTACGTTTTAAATAAATATTATACAGTACAAACACAGACACGTGCTTGCCTCAATGTGGTCCGGTAGTAACCCGTGTCTGCCATGAAGAATAAGTGCTGTAAGAACACCAAATCAACGGTCCATTATTTTCACGAATACATTACTACACACCAACAATTTGTGTACAAGTTGTCAGTATTATTACGAATAACAACGTGCTCTCTGATACGTATACAATAAACTATCGGCTTCAATTCGAATTCGAATTCATTATCATAAATCATTTACGCATCTGTTTAACTGTGATGAACCACGATAAAAAATTGTAACGAGTAAAAAAAATCTTTTTTAATCGTAACTGACACGTATGTACATAAAATTGAAGCCATCGTTTTCAATGTGGTCTGCCAATATCTTAGTGCAACTATTATAAATATGTACATGTGTATGTATGTATATGATACCTTACATACATATCTCTTTGAATTATCAACGAATTATTGTTAACAATGACATGAGAGTAAGCGCAAGATATCATCAAACCAATTCTAATAAGACGTCACGTCAGTTCGCTTGTACAAGAATTGCATTGTTGTTGTTATAAAAGACAAAACTAACATAATAATAAAAAAGAGACAGATAAGAACTAAATAGTAAGAGTATTATATGTATATAAATGAAAAGTGCTTGTTTACCCGAGCTTGAGGGCCTGTCCTCCGGCACGCAGGCCCTCTTCCCCGAGCAGCGTGACTTGCTCCTCCTCTCGGGCCGGATCGGCCATCTGGGCAGACCCACCACGTTCAGCCTGGTGACACAACGCCCATCACCTACCTAACTTATTCCTCTACCCCCAGGGACACATACGACCTTAATCATTGTATTCATCTATTTATCCTTCTTCTTCAAAGGTTTACTCAATCTCAGTTACCAGCAGATGTCAAGTATGTAAGGACATATTGTATGAATTGTTCGTGTGCGTGAGCGCGTGAAAAAGGAGAAGGAAACTCGATGCAGTGTTCCATGTTTTGTTGTGGAAAAAGATAGTCATAAATAAAAGTAAATTCTGTTACCGTTATCTGATTATTAATAAATCCAGTAGAGTTTTATTGAAACTATATAATGATGCAAGCGATGTATTTATCCCCGACAATAATGGAACAAGTTTAAATTGTCGGCATTTTCACGGTTTCAATTAGAATTCAAATTAGATTGCCGCGACATAATTACATATTTATATTTCTGAAGAAAAAGAAATCGAGAAATATGGAATGACATTCAGGCACTGTGTATTAAAGTCGTATGTTCATTTTATGGGACGATCGGAAGGATTCAAAGCAGGTTGGATATTACATAATAAACAAGGAAAATATTATAATTAAATACAAAGTATGAAAATCAAAATACAAACCAGAAAGAAACGACCAACAAGAACATAGACACATACATACATAAAAGATTGTGTAGGTAAAAACTATACGACAGCATGTATAACGAAAGTTAAGGTTTCCAGTATATACACTGATGTACAAAGATTTATCTTTCAAATGTTTTCATTAATATATAGCATATGAAGCGCGGACATATACATATTATATAATATAAAAACCCGTGTACGAAAATAGGTAAAGGTAGCAACACTCTGTACATTCCAAAGTTATTGTTGTATCTATTGTAATACTAAATATGTCGCACATTGATGTAGTAACATGCCTTTTTATGTACATATATGTATGTGTTGGGTAATATTTTCGAGACGATGAGCATAATTTGATCCATGTAGTTCTATACTAAACGGCTTTTGTTTTGTACAACAGTGTATATTTATATCCTACTAATTTCGCTTTTCATTGGCAAATATTCGTATAAAATAACAGTTGAACATTAACTCATTTAATGGACGCATACAAGAAAGTATATATATGTAAATACAATTGTAGTACGAGTTACGTGTTGCATTATATCACTAATTAAATAATAGATATAATGGAATAGTGAAGCTTAAATTGTGTCACAATTACGAACAGTAGTAAAAAATAACAATCGTTTAATTATCCCACGTAATAAATAGTATTAAATGAAAGCTTCGTTCGTTGCATAAGCGTTGATAAACGCGACTTAATGCGGGATTAATGTTTGAATAGGTAATGTATCAAGCTATGTTATGAAAAATATTTTATTTTAAATCACAGGTTGATTTTTATTAACGGCAAGCTTATAATGCTCGCGTCGATAAATCAAGGTTCTGGTGTAAAAATTTTGGATTGGTACTAATCTAACCAGATTAAACATGTAGTTAAGTACATATGTACGTAGCATTATATACATTTATTGAGTTCTTACGTAAGACTAACTACGTCAGAAAAATGATATTTTTTTCTTCTTTATCTGACTGGGCAGTTTTCCCACAATCTATTAACAACCGTCTATTAATTGACGGTGGAAATGACCTATCCGTCAATAACTATTTGTATATTCAAATACATATTTAGTTTTATTTCTATGTTATATATGATTATAAATATAAACAACACCTTCATCTCTATTTACCAAATATATTACACATCTCATCCAAGTATCAAGATTACTGTACGCACTGTCGGTACTAAGTACTTGACAGAATCTATGACAAAATAACGTAGCTAGGAATAATATTAGTTAATACATATAAAGACGCTTCGGAATTCATAACAGATATGCTAAGCCCATTTATCGCGTAACCTAATGAAATAGGATCGAATATATTCAACAAGGCTATATATAAGTACTCAATAAAAAGTCTATTGAAAGAAGATTGAAAATAGAAAGATCGTAAATAATAGAAATAGAAGAACTTATTTGAAATTTTGAGTCATATGATTATCGTGCAAAGTAATACGTTTTTCGCAAAACATTACGTACAGTCACCTGAAACAAGTTGTAGAACAATTTACATATAATCGCTATGTAAATCGTTCTACAACTTCTTTCAGGTGAGTGTACGTATGTACGTATATTTGAAAAGAATTCTGATAATAATTATTTCTCCACAAGTATAATGTAACAATGGCAAAAACTGACAAAGAGTCGCTTCATTGATGGCGAAACAAAAAATGTTATTAGATTGGCATTAAAATATACGAGGAAATGGATATGTAGTGAGTGTTATTCATAATATTATAGGGTTATTTGTACGAACGATTATCTATCTATAAAACTGCCGTAAAAGCTTAAAAAGTTAGACGTCTTCCATTCTGTTATCAAATTAACCTTTTCATGCATGACTAAGTCAAAACTCAATAGAAATATGTCCACTATAGTGGACATTATGCACGAAAGGGTTAAAGTCGTCACTTAAGTCCTAGTAACATGAATTTAATTTCACAGCCATATTCAGATGTTTTGTAGTTCTTTTCAGTCATCTTAGATGACACTAATTGTACTACAATTGTTTAAATTATTTAACCCCGGTTGAAGACAAGAATATAACGATTAGGAAACCAAACGTTATCTACCTTGCATGCACTATAATGTCATTTTTCGCCTACTATGCTTGTATGCCGTTTAGTACGTGCGTGGTATATCATGGCTGTATGCACGGCGTACGAACGACTGAGTGTACAGACGTACACACAATGCGGGAATATTATCTCTAAGCGATAGCACTATAAAAATGAAATACTGAAGGCGAGCGCGTGTACTTGATACAAAAGTGCACAGAGATACAAGCACACACGCACGGCTCATTTGATTAAATAAAGTCGCTTCAATTGTCGCCGCATCATTAATTCCGCAGGCTCTATTCTAACGATTATGTAAACCTAACATAAACGGTACTCGCATATGCTGAATAGTATGTATGCATGTTTGTTTGAAATAAGCGATGAGATCGTAAACTATACGATGACATTTTAATTGAGTGCTAGCATAAAGATTTACTTTAATCAAACTTACTCTGTTCCTCATTTAGCTGGAAAAAATTGGTTTCAAGTAGATAAAAATCTAGATAATCAGAAATGGTCAAATCTGATGTAATTTTCTTTTTTTTATCTAATAAGTTTATTACCGTTGTTCAACTATTATTTTAGAACGTCCAAATATCTAAAATACATAAGAGCGAAACATATTCTTTTTTTTTATAAACTCGTGGAAAAATACAAAAAAGATAGTGACCTAGTAAGTACAATGATTAAATACATACCTGTAAAAGAAAATTCAATAAGTATACAATGCGATTATTACGTAAAGCAATGATATTACTACGTAGAAAATAAATATTACAAGAGGCAAAAAATGATAAGCCCAAAATCAAAACAGAAATAAAAAGAAAAAAACAAAATGATCAGCACAGCTACGAAAAAGCGATGAGTTTAAAATGTAAAGAGGTATTAAAATCATTCGTAGTGGTAGTAAACGGGAGGAGAACGGGATTTAGTCGGGATATAGAAAATCATGTTAGATACCCATGTATAAAACTTTGTATATCTATTCGGAAAACACAGGCTTATTTGTGGTGCGGGGTTGTACCCACCAGGCTGATAATAAACAATGTTATACATGTAGTATACCCATTAGAACTCCTGCTGAAATGCTCTTATCTTGCAAGTAGTTAGTATTATATTACGTATACATACAATTAAAAAAAAATAACAAACAAAGAATTCAAACAGAACTATATGCCAACACTAAAAGAAGTTAAAATTTAAACAAATAATCTCGAACGTCTAACTCGAAAAGAAATTAGGAAATAAAATACAACATAGTACAAGAAAAACGCCAGGAATATTTTAATTTCAATGTATGTTTGTATGTATTAGTATCTGCCTTATTTGACATGTACCTATGTACTCTGCACCTGTACTTAGACGGGATTCTTTCTTTAATGTGAGAGTAGTTCCTTTAATGTTCACATACTTAATTTGACTAGTTCCTAGTGCTATTATAGGCGTTACTTCTTCACTAAACAAAGAGCCACCAAATACTGATAAGCTACTGCACCTCTACAAAAATACCCCGTCAATTGACGAATGATCATAAATATTAATTTAAACTGGTCTAAAATTATAGACCCGTCAAGATTGATTATGATAATAGCTCTCAGTTCTCAACTCAATTATTCGCAAGGCACTTCATGTTTCGATACTAATATAAAGATAAAACCTCCTGGCACTTATCCTGCTTTTGTTATTGAAACAACAGTCGCATGCAGTGAGATGCTGTATCTGCTTTAAAACGAAACCCTTCAGAAACCAAACTTACTGCATTACAGCTTGTGCCACATCTTTCCACGGCAGCTTCTTATAGAATGTCAAATCATCCTGACAAAATCGACTGCGTTTTATTAATTCCATTAGTCAAACAAGTAATTGAAAGCAACCGTTAAAAATACACGTTCGCATATACAGCATCTATTTTGATAGACGATATTTCCAAAGTTAATGCGTTACGCGTTTCCGTACATTTTATTATAATTGATGAATTTAAAGTAAATATGTAATAATTATTTTTATTTCTATTACTCCCAGTTTAATTATAAAATATTCACGTGAGATTTTATCACTTACGCTAACAAATTGACAGACCACAATAATTGAGACTGATATCAAGTCAGGGATTAAATAGTATTTACATTGTCCACACAACATCCCAAGTTTTATTTGAACAGCTAACAAGTGTACTTAAACCTAATATTTTATACTTTCCTCATTATTATATAGGAATATGTAGGTAATAGCAAAAACTTTGGAAATATTATCTGATTAAAAATTGGAAAGGTTCTTAAAATATACTTGTGAAGGGATACATGTTTACAAACCATCCTATAAATCAGTTCGAAATTAAACAAGCCACATCAAATAATCGATAACAACATAACGATTCTATTCCATTGTATTTTATATATATCTATCTATATTAAGAGAGAGTTAGAGTACCATTTAGTAATTAGTGAACAACATAATATCAAATAAATCATGCTAGGTGACTTGAAACTGGTGTCTTTGTACATTACAATAACGATAAAGAAGAATTCCTCTACTCAACTTACCTCATCGAAAAACACTTGTGTCTTACGTAGAATTTGTTTCAGTTCCGTTAATTCGAGGAAATTTCTTTTCAGAGCTTCAGCATTCTGATTAACTTCACGTAATTCGTTCTCGAGTTTCTCAAATGTAGCCTAATTATGGACATAAATGTAATTCTTAGGGAAGGAACTAAAATCTGGCGTGTAATAGGTACTAACCTCGAGATCAATCATTTCTCGTGGTTGGGGTGCTTCGGGATTTTCGCCGGTATCAAGCATGGGAATCCCATCCTTTTTAATCTCTTTTTCCAGATATCGTAGCTTTCTTTCCATTTCATCGCAACGTCTGACCTCATTAACGAATTTTCTTTGAAAAGCGTTAACGTCCGGATTCAGCTACAAATTTCACAGAAACGAATAGGACAATGGTACATTAACCCAATGTTATAAACAGAACACGTTGTTATTGTACAACATATAAAATACTAGAAATTTGATTACTTACATCTCGAAATTGCACTAGACCCAACTCGCCCAATTCGGATACGCAAGCATATGCAGCTTCACTTTGCAAAAAGAGCTGACATAGTGTCATTTCCGCACTCCTGAATAGGGAGCCCATTTTCGTATGGATAATGATAAAACCGTACACAATCCTTGGAACACTAAATCTCGACTACAACCTGCTACAAACTCTAATCAAAATGAACAACTTGCGAACTCGTTATCAGTTAATTATCAGTTTCAATTTACGCTAGCTCTTACTCTGTCTGGCAATCATGTGATTTTGCCTTTCGGTGGCTAGCGCTATCGTGTGCTATCGTCTCTGCCACGGATTACGGACTTGCGCATATGCCAAAATTCAGTTTCTGCGCCACGTTTGAATTTTTTATTGATTATTGGGCATGTTATTTCTTGCTGAAATTCTGCAAAATACTGTCACAAAATATAATAAATACAGCATACATATATCGAAATAATTACCTTTAACCATATGTATTTATATAGATTAATAAAATATATGATTTTCATAAACTTGCTATAATAGCGATATCATTTTTGTAATAATTTAACAAGTTGTATTGTCAAAGCCTTGTCGAAGTTGAGATATTTTTAATTTAAGTGAGTAATTACGTGAACGTTTTACCAAGTTTTACGTATTTAATTTATAAGTTGCTCTATTATATATACATATAGAGAATATAGGTAATCTGTGGCTGTGTAGATGACATTAGTTGATGGAATCTATACCCTTGATCTATATTGTTTTTTACCAATCTATACTGTCAACCTAGGTTTCTAAGTAAGATGTATAGAAATCTATATTGCGGACAGGGTCTGATACGGTATTCGAATATAGTTTAGTTTGCCAACTAGTAATTTCTGATGATTTATTTTATAAAATAGAACCTTTTCCCATCAAGTTCAAAGTATAAGGCCTATTCGTAGGTCTGCGTTTATACGTCAACGGATGAACATTTTTTTGCGGTTCATAGCGTTGCGTTTGTAACGTACGTATATTGATGTATGAATTTCCTATACTAATCGTTTTGTTGTGACAGGTCTAACCTCACTTTTTTCGTAAACGGATGAACGGGCGCGTACAAAGTTCAACGTCGGTCAACTTTATCCGTTATCGGATAGACTGTGAAGCACATAAAAATAACCTGCTGTGATTGGTTAACGTACAAACGGACAAGCGGGGAGCTATGAACTCCCCTTAACTATTAATCTCAGCTTTTACGATTTCAATTGTTTTTAAGCGGAAAATTGGTGACTACATTTTCAAAGTGTCACATCAAATTAGTCTTGTCAAAATTATCAGTTTTATTATTTATTCTACAAGTTTTCGTTAAATTCTTAACGTATCTCTCGTTCATTTAACTTGTAATTCCTGACGAACCAATTGAAGGTAAGTTAAATTGAATTTAAATTTTCTCTATTTAGACACGTATGTACACCCACGGACTTTAGTTATGTCCGGTATCTAGCGGTACAGCCTGCGCTCCTGTCGCCATGTTCGGTTTATCTTAAAGGGAATAGTGACAGGAGCGCAGGCTGTACCGCTAGATACCGGACATAACTAAAGTCCGTGATGGTACATACATACAATAATACATTTGTATTCCTTAGTTTTTTCAGTTATTTCGGAATAAAATTTACGAATTGGTTCATAGGTATGTACATGTTTATATGTACTTATTTAATCGAGATGTATTTTTCTTTTATATTTATTGACTTATAATTGTGTAGAAATTCAATAGAGGCATTTTTTTGCTTTATAAAACTTGAAGACAAAATTTGGTTAATAGCGCAAATACTACTCTGCATCCTCTGCATAAAACAGATTAATATATCAAGCAATCTGTAATGTCTGTAATCTGATGAAGTATCGTGACATGAATTGTCAGCGTTAATTCTAAAGTACATAAGTACATATAAAGACAAAATTTCAAGTATCGACACACAATCTATAATGCACGATTAAGATTACTTATAGGACATAACGAAGCATGAGTTTGTCAGTAAGCGACGATGGTTTTCCCTTTGACCGCTAATAAAAAGAATCTCCCGAAAATACCGAAATCATCGAATAAGAAAAATAAGAAAGATCGCGACAATGTCGATAAACCAGCATCGAACTGTGAAGCTGTGTACGGCCAGCAACAGCGAACATCAGATATTTTGGATGATACCATCTATCGAAAATTATCGTCATCGCGGGCTATATTCGAATCGAACAAGTTAGAATCGGCGTGTTCCTTCTTGAAGATGCTCAAATTAAAATTGGAGCAGGACGTCGGCGAAATCGTAGAAGAAGCCGATGCTGTTGTGTTGGAGCGGACGCCAACGAACGATACTATATCATCGATATTAGACACGCTGATCGACGTGAGCGATCATATAACGCCGATCGTTAGCGACGTTTCCGATGCTAGCAAATCGATGGATTACAGTACCATGTCCGGATCTTCAACCATATCCGAGAAACATTTTAACAGGACCATGCTGGCGACGAATAAATTATTGGAATTGTCGGCGAAAACCGGCCGTAACAACGCAAATCTAACGGAAGGAACGTATTACTTCGCGCACAAGATGGTCGCCGACAATTTGGGCGACATGTCGGTATTCAAGAATAGCATCATGTCCATCGGTGATAAGATTTACGTGGACAGGAATTTATTGGCGCAACTAGTACAGTTGCACGCTCTGCTCAAAGACACGATTATTAAACTCAAAACGCAAGAAGAGAAATACCTAACGGATTTAACGTACAGAAACGAAGAGGGATCTAGTAATGATGGCGACAGTGCATCCGGAAATGCAACAGATTTAAGCGTGTACGACACGGCCATCGAGAGTGACCCTTCACCGGCCGCGAGAAAATTATTCGGGAAGAAAGACAAGTTACCGAAAACAATGATAAAACCGAGAAGGCTCAGTATGGATAACGCGTCGCCCGTCGTATCTAAGAGGCCGTCAGCCTCTAGTCAACAACGGAATAACACGACCGCAATCGTTGGAACGCCTCGGGAAACGGCAAATTCATTGACGACTGATAAGATGAAAAAGAAGAAACTGAGACAGTCGCAGAACG
This sequence comes from Popillia japonica, assembly GCA_004785975.1. NCBI lineage: Eukaryota > Metazoa > Arthropoda > Insecta > Coleoptera > Scarabaeidae > Popillia > Popillia japonica. The sequence goes on along the minus strand of ML219380.1, from coordinate 12,968 downwards.
CTATTGCTGAGGCTTCTGTTCTAAGTGTAGACGGGACAGTTTCTGACAATGAAGGCCCGAATTCTACAGGTTAGTCGCAATTAGAATCTGGCATTTTGGACGGTACAAAGTCTCACGTAAAGTCTACATATCTTTATTATAAATTCTAGTTCGAAATAATTGCAAGTTATTATATAGGTAGATAATTACGATATCCTTTGGACATGTTGGAACGGTAAGTTATCGCGATACTTATTAGTGACTTTGAGAAAACACGACCATTCCCGGACATTTTTGTAAAAAATGCTCTGCTTATATAAAATAGTATAAAAAACATGAACAATAAGTACGTGAAAATCAGATATCATGTGCCGTTAAAGTTCGCAAGAAAATGCAAGCACAGGTTGAACACCACAAGATATAAAAAAAATTAGAACCCGCTTTTTCCCATGTTGTTTCTAATTTGTGTTATACCTAGTATCTCTAAATAATAATTCGCAAAATCTACTCAGAATGAGCGTCATTTTGCTATACATATATTTTTCTTTTACAGCTACCCCATCTAAAGAAGACAAACTTTGTAACAAAAATCAAACACGTATGTATTTTGTGGTTTCCATATGTCCATGCGCAATACACGATTTTGTTATTTCAGCAGCACCATTCCTCGCGCCAGGTAATTTTATGTTTACATTTTGTAATTATTTAACGACGTTTTTATTACCCATCTTCGGTTGAGCCCATTAGAGGTAATGTACATAACTTGTAATAATAAAAGCAATCTTAATTAATTATTGGTTCGCAGAAGTATAATTAAATTTTACTGTTAGCGTCTTCCTCCAAATTTAGCCACTTGATACGGCACTAGTAATAAAATTAGAGCATTGTTTTTGCTGTAATCGATGTCGGTACATACATAATATGTACTTACATATGTATACA
>ML219379.1:5899-18206 GCA_004785975.1 Popillia japonica | reverse complement strand
GATCATTATGATTAGAATAAAGTGGTGGGGGTAATTCGATGTTTTTTTAAGTAAACAGCTATAACTCCTTATTCTGTCAAGAGCAGAAATTGAAGCTGCTGCAATGTCCATGCATGACCGGCTCCAACAAACGTGAATTTTTTTTTTTGATTAAACTTCACAATAATTATTATTAACTAGTGTATGTGTCGCAAGTTGTGATTTAATTGTTTCCCTTTTCGCTGGCCATACCGCTGCTAACGTATTTTCTGAGTTTTATCATGCGTAGAGTACGGTTACATTATCGTCAGGTATAGAATTCGAATTGTTGCTTTGCACGAAAGTAGTTTTTCATACTGGCTTTCTACGACGCGAATTGAAAATTGTTCATGAATCAATGCCATGAAGAGTGTCAAATAAATAAGCGTTGCAAGATACATTATGTGTGTCCAATAAATTTCTTTACTTTTCGTTTGTTCGGTTTCTTTGAATTTATATTGAATTAGTCCTTCGAATAGTTAGAAGTTTCTGGTAAATATGATAAAAAGAACTCGCACCATTTTATTGTTGCAATTTCCATGTCAAACGCTATAGTTATCTGCTTTCTTCCGTACACCGATAAATTGTTACGTCAATCAAATTATCATTCGTCATTATTATTTATATTACGCATAACTGGTAAATACATCCTTATCGTAGAGGATGCGATCGTTTCATTTCGAAACTTGTTGATTATACGTTTCCGTTTTCTTTTACAGCTTTAATTAAAAAACCATCCTTAATATACAGTAACAATAAACAAGAATGGTGTGAGAGTATTTATTAACGTCAGTTTTGATCGCATTTTATTACAAATTAGGAATTAGTATTAGCTTTTCTATTGGAATATGTTGCAATTTTGAACAGATTGTTGTATTACTTAATTGCCAAGTAGTTGAAGGTGGGTCATTAAAATGAAGTCAATCGACCCTCAATGATGATAACTGATTTAATATCATTTGTGAGACATTCAAAAATAATAATTGTCGTTATGTACCAAAAAAGTTACTCTGGTGTGGGTGCTGGGGTACACGGGCATATCAGGCAATGAATTAGCAAACAAGCTGGCAAGAAGAGGCTCTGCAACTCAATTCACTGGACTGGAACCGGGTCTGACAATAATTATGACTGCAATACGTGGTGCTGTAGCTGAGTGGATAACAAAAGCACACCAGGTACACTGGAACAATGTTGAAAAGCAGTTACACAGGAAACGCATGATAGAGCAGCCATCCCAGCAATTAGCAGCGGATGTGCTGGCATTTAACCGAGTACAGCTTAGAACAGTGATGACTCTGCTTACAGGAAACGGCTGTCTAAGGGAATATCTGCATAGAATTGGAATCTTTAAGGACGCACCTACATATCTGCGGATTATGCAATGAGAAGGAGGAAACAACCATTGTATTTGAATGCGCTGCATTGCTACAACGGAGACTATTTTTGGAACGAACTAACCAACTAGCAGGTCTACCGGAAAGAGATTTACTATACAGGCTATTAAACATAGTAAAGGGGACTAACCTGTTCAAGTAAAGAAACTCATTGATACGGAATAATACAATAGGTCTTAGGCCGCGGTGTTAAGGGGACGATGCAAAAACCTGATCCGTACCCAGTGTTCAAATCAAATCAAATCAATCATATACCAACAAATGTCAAACTTGTCTCCAATTTTTAAAAAGCTAATTTTAGCATGAATCAATTCATAACTGCTAATCTAATAGAATGATAGAAATAAATGATTAATATAATCGTATATATGATTTCAATTTTGTCTATTTACCAAATAGAATTTATATTTAATTCCCTTCAAATATTAGTTATATACCTACACTTCACTAGCTCAGTATACCAAATATAATACTATGAGTATACTATTTTGTAGAATTAAACATCAGCATTCGTATTAACTGAGAAATGATATACATATACAGGCTGTTTCAAAGTAACTCGGCACTATTGCTAACTTTGTTATTATTAAAGCTATGAGTTTGGTTAAATTAGCAAAGAAGCAGTGTTTTCATTGCTGATTACGATTTTGACCTTTAAAACATAATCGAACATCGCGTTTTCGAGATATTTGAAAAAAAAAATTTTTTTAATGGAACACCGTGTATATTTTTAGTTTTAATGAAAGGCAAAAGTATTCTTAACAAACATCATTATACACTCTTATAACAAAATACTTAAGATAAAGTACATATTAACATTTTTGTATTTTGTCAAGCTGGTCATGACTTTCAATACATCATTTATTTACATCTGTAAATTTATATTAAATGTTCAAAAATACCTCCATTTTGTTGAATGCACGTTAAAGCACGTTTATGAACACTGTTTGTAGCTTCCGAAATGCTTCTACCGTCTATTAAATTTATGCATACACGAATCGTCGTTGCATAACTGCACCAACCTCACGGAAATTATGAGCAGGGGCTCCATCTTGCTGAAAGTGAATAATTCGACTGTTTTCTAATTTTATGTTATCTAGGAAATCTTCTAAAACTTCTACCATAAGGTAGATGTATCTTACTCCTGTAAGCGATCCACGATAAAACAAACGACCACTAACTTCACTATCAATCAATCCATACCATACATTCAAACTAAATCTGTTTGTGGATGTGTTGGGTACGTTAGTAGTGGATTTTCTCGAGACCAGTAGTGCATGTTCTTACAGTTGAACATACCGGAATTCGAAAAATTCGATTCGTCGCTCCAAATTATATTTTTTAGTAGACGAGGATTTTCTCTACACGAGGCAATCAACCAACGACAAAAAATAAGCCGTCTATTAGAATCTCCAGATACTAAAGTTTGAGTAGGACGATACTTATATGGAATAAACTTATGTTTTCTTAATATTCCATGAATAACTGTCAAAGAAACATCACTATGCCTTAGTCATGGCCAGCTTGACAAAATCACAAAAATGTTAATATGTACGTTATCTTAAGTATTTTGTTATAAGAGTGTATAATGATGTTTGTTAAGAATACTTTTGCCTTTCATTAAAACTAAAAATATACATGGTGTCCCATTAAAAAAAAAAATTTTTTCAAATATCTCGAAAACGCGATGTTCGATTATGTTTTAAAGGTCAAAATCGTAATCAGTAATGAAAACACTGCTTCTTTGCTAATTTAACCAAACTCATAGCTTTAATAATAACAAAGTTAGCAATAGTGCCGAGTTACGTTGAAACAGCCTGTATGTATGTATGTAGATATATACAGGTAAATCGCCGTAGCGTGGCGAGAGCAGGGGATGCGCAGTGGTTTAAAGGTGACCTCCAATTCAAATAGCGGCAGTGGTGTGCATTATGAGAAATACATAATTTCTAGAAATGTTAATTGCATATCTACATATATCGTGAAAATACTATCGTTACAAATATGTATATCAAAGATAAATATAAAATAATAGTTAATCGTCTAAAGAAACAAATAAATGTTATAACTTCTAATATGCAAATATATAGTATATTAATGACAGGTATCTAATAAACATAATCATAAATTCTTCTAAATTTTAATAGGTTCTTAATTAAGGTAATTATGCGTATGGATAATACTGGGTATATATTTGCTAGGCGCTGCAATCTTCTGACGTAGTTTTAATATAACTAAAAACAAAGTTTTAAGTAGCAAAGCTCGTGAAATTGTTTTTAACGTGTTTAAGTATTTTTGCGAAGTTGAGGTAGAGAAGACTTGCGTAGAAGTTAAAAGTTTAGTGAGCAAGGCAACTGCAATATCAGTGTGGACTATTGAGCGAATAATCAAGAAAGGAAACGGTCACAGAGGATATTCACAAGCCCTTATTTTCCATGCCGAATAAAAGACGTAATCGTAAACAATTACGCTGAAAATATAACAACTATTTTGAGTTTTCTTCGCTCGTATAGCAAATTTTATGTTACGCCTATGCTGATACCAACTAACGCTTTCTCGTTCGCTGACCTTGCCCGAATACACAATCGGGATGCGTCGGCTCTCGCCATCCTAGAACGATTGGGCTGTACTTATATATAAGTATACAGGGTAAGATTTTTTTTCATTATTTGTATGGGAATCTCGGAAACCATAAGAGATACGCATTAGGTTAAATAGAGAAAGATTTGCGTCTTTATAAGCCTCATCCAGATATGCTTTTGTCCACTTACGAAAATTCATGGTTTACTAGATATTTGCAAAAAATAGAAATTAGTAGGTATATGTATTTTTATGACCTTTTTTAACTTATCTTATTATCCAGATAGTTTTTCCACTTCTTAAGTCAATTATAACACTGCAATTCGAACAAAGCTCAAATTTATTCCAAAATCTTTACAATATATATAATCTGGTTTTCGTAACAACTTCTTCAGTGGAATAAAATTGACATTTATTTCGTGTCGAATTATAAATAAATAACTAGCAATGCCTATCAACAAAATTTAGTGATATATAGGATTATGTTTACAATATAGTGGACAATTTAAGATATTTTGAAATGTAAAATTTATAATCATAACACTAATGATCCTTATATCAATGTATTTTTTTGTCAAGCTCTAACAATTCTGTTGAAGGACAAGGGAAAAACATGGTAAAAAAGCCTAGTCAAGAGCTTAATTTTATAAAATTCAGCCGTGATTAGGTGATTAAATTATTATAAATAATACTTAAATTTTCTATATCTGTTCTAAAATTGACCGCGTTATTTTCTTTTTTAATGTAATATCATTTCATATATTAATCTTTTTTTATAACTACATATTTTCTTTTTTTAAAATCTTAACATTTTCAAAATCAAAGTTATGTCGTAATTCTTTAGAATGCTTAGACAAAGCAGTTTCCGCGGTTATGTTATGCGTTACAGTGTCTTGATGATTATACAGTCGTTTTTTAAATAGTGTCTAGTTTGCCCTAAGTAACATTTATGACAGTCTTTGCATTCTAATTTATATACGACATTACTTTAATTATCTTTTTTAATCTTAGTTTTTAAATTTGTAAACAACTATCTGTTATTGTTTGGTGTAAACGTAATGTTTATATCTGATTTTTTAGATTCGTATTTAATTTTGTCACTTAAATCGTTAATGTATGGAATTGTGTGATATATTTTACTATTTTGATTAGTGCCTGTGGTGTATATTTTATGTATTCGTTTTTTTATTCATTTCTCGTAAAATTCTTTTGGATAACCATTTGTGTCCAAAATTGATCTAACTTTGCTTAAATTCTCTTTCCTAAAATCAGGATGTGAATAGCTTGGTCAACTAAACTATTAATTACGCTTTTTTTTTAATTTACGGAAGTGTTTGAATAGTAGTTTAGGTGTCTGTTGCTACTAGTGTCTTTTATGTACCAATTTGTTTTTATGTTCGTGTTATTATGTATTATTTTAACATTTAAAAAATTTATAGTTTTGATTTTCTTTTTCAAACGTAAATTTTAATCTATCATGATATGAATTAAATATGTGCATAACATGATCAATTTTACCTAACGGTATGCAACATATGCAATCATCTACATACCGCTTGTAAAATTCAACATGACAATTTAGTTTATTTAAATAATCTTACTAAAGATCCTCCATTAGTAAATTTGCTATCACTGCAGATAATGGAGAACCCATTGCTGTTCCAAAAATTTCTTTGTATATTGTGTCTTTGTATTGAAAATAGATAGAATTTAAGCAAAGTTTTGCAGCCAACATGAATTCATTTTTCGGTAAATTTGCATGATTTTTTATTAAATCCCATTTTTTATCGATACTAGATAAAGCTAAATCTAAAGGTACATTAGTGAATAGTGATACCACATCTAAACTTACTAATTCGTAACTATGTGGTACCATTTTTTTATTTACGTAATTAACAAATTCCCACGAACTTTTCATACCTACTATTCTCTGAATTTCCTACAATATTACAAAGAATTTTGATAAATTGTATGTAGGTGACTGCATACAATTTACAATGGGCCTTAAAGGAATATTAGGTTTATGGACTTTAGGTATACCGTAAATTCGCGGGGTTATAGCGTTATTTATTTTTAATTTTTTTGACACCGACTCGTCTATATAATTATTATTTAACCAACTACTAATTAATTGATTATTTTCACCAGATTATATACATATATTGTAAAGGTTTTGAAATAAATTTGATCTTTGTTCGAATTGCAGTGTTATAATTGACCTAAGAAGTGGAAAAACTATCTGAATAATAAGATAAAAAAAAATAGAAATTATCCAAAATATTTTCAGTGCTATAACCCTTTTATGAAGACAGAAAAAATATTTGATTATTGTTTTTAGGAAATTCAGTTTCAAACAACGACATCTTCTTAAAATTTTAATTTTGCTTGGCATTTTTGAGTTAGCAAGCAAAGTGTATTTTTTTTAATGGAAACCATAGTTGGCTATGACATATTCTAATAGTGTATTTTTTTCTGCTTGCAATGATGTAAGGTCGTAGCACTTATTTTCATAACTAACAGCACAATACTCTATTATTATGTTTAAAAAAACAAAAATCATCTCTTGCAATGGAGAACGCGATATCAACAATTAGCATTATGTTTACTGTGACAGTTCGTTTACTAGACTCTAGTTAGTTTTGTCAGTGTTTTAGTTGCTTTACAAAGTTAGTTATGGTGTCTACAAATCGTGAGAAACTTGATATGGTCGAATGTTACATTATTTGTAACTAATATATGTATTTTTATGACCTTTTAACTTATCTTATTATCCAGATAGTTTTTCCACTTTTAGGTCAATGATAACACGCAATTCTAACAAAAGTCAAATTAAGCTCTTGACTAGGTTTTTTTGCCATGTTTTTCCCTAGTCCTCGAACAGAATTGTTAGAGCTTGACAAAAAAAAAAAAATACATTGATATAAGGAACATTAGTGTTATGATTATAAATTTACATTTCAAAATATCTTAAATTGTCCAATATATTGTAAACATAATCCTATATATCACTGAATTTCTTTGTCTGTAGATAATTTTGTTGATAGGCATGGCTAGTTATTTATTTATATTTTGACACTAAATAAATGTCAATTTTATTCCACTGAAGAAGTTACGAAAACCAGATTATAAATTTTGTAAAGGTTTTGGAATAAATTTGACTTTTGTTAGAATTGCGTGTTATCATTGACCTAAAAGTGGAAAAACTATCTGGATGATAAGATTATTTGTAACAAAAATAGCAAACAAGCCGGGGATCGCTATTTTTTATTGCACATATTTTGATTGCCCTCAATCATCGTTAGACACCTTCAAGAACTTATACACTAATTTAAAAGAGTTTGGAAGTTTTGTTAAACCTAGAAATAGAGGGTGACTTTGATGAAAACACACAGATAAATGTTTTAGCTGCTGTTAATCAGGATCCATCAACATCAACGCGGCAAATTGCACAAGACGCTGCTACCTAACAAAGCACAGTTGTGAGAATTTTATTAAAACATAAGTACCATCCTTATAAAAAATTAGTTGGTCAAACTCTACACCCTGGAGACGATTAAATTGTTGTGCTTGGTTCGTAAATATGTGCCATGAAAACAACTTTCCGATGCAGATTTTATGGACCGCCGAAACACGTTTTACAAACTGCGGCATGTTGAATCGTCATAATGAACACCTGTGGACGTAAATAAATTCTCACCGTTTAGAAGAAAGGCGACCCCAGATTAAGTTTGGCTTCAATTTATGGTGTGGTTATTGGTTCCTAACTTGTTGGACCACTTATTTTTAATAAAACTTTAACCGGAAATCGGTATTTGCAATTTCTTAGGGAAGATTTCGACAATATCCTAGAGGACTTAAATTTACAGACCCGTACAAACTTACAGTGGTTTCAACACTAGGGTGATCCGTCTCACTATCAGGCACAGGTCAAAAGCTATTTAGATGAATTATTTCCAAACTCGTGGATCGGCAGAAATGGTCATGTTTTATGGCCTGCACGTTCCCCAGATCTTTCATCATTAGATTTCTTCGTCTTTGGAGCAATAAACGATCTCGTATATGTGAGATCATGTGCAACCCAAGAGAAGCTGTTATTAATGTATTTTATAGGTTAGATGGGCGCAAAAGGAAAGCTATTAACTCTGTGTTGAAAAGGTGCCGTATGCGGGCATTTCGAACACTTGATGTAAATTTAGGGTGTTACATGTTGTTAATAACTACTTTGTTTAGCGTTTTTATTGTATCTTGTATTTTATTGTATTTTATTGTATATTATAAGTTTCTTTTCTTTTCTATGGAAAGATATGATTTTTGTTAAACGTAATAATAGTGTATTGTGCTGTTATTTATGAAATAAGTGCTACAACCCTTACATCATTGCAAGCAGAAAAAAACACAGTATTAGAATATGTTATAGTCAACTATGGTTTTCATTAAAAAAAAAGACTTTGCTTGCTAACTCAAAAATGCTAAGCAAAATTAAAAATTTAGGAAGAAGTTGTTTGAAATTGAATTTCCTAAAAACAATACTTATTTTTTTTTCTATCTTTATGCATAAAAGAGTTATAGCACTGAAAATGTTTCGGAGAATTTCTATTTTTTGTAGATATCTATTCATGCATTTTCTGAAATGGACACAAGCATATCTGTATGAGGCTTATAAAGATGCAAATCGTTCTCAATTTTATCTAATGCATATTTCTTATCGTTTCCGAGATCCCCATACAAATAATGAAAAAAAAATTCACCCTGTATATCAGAAACTGTTCGTCGTAGAGACTTGTGGTTGAAAGAATTGTTACTAGAATGGTCAAAAGAAGAGCGTAGAAAATATTTTCGATTTCCACCTCCTCGTCACCAGGAGGTGCAACCGCAGTCTTAAACTTTTAAAATGATTTTTCATTGAAATCCACCCAGTAAATGTTACCAAAAATATATGCGTTTTACTCAGAAAATCAAGGGATACCTTACCATTTAGTGGTTAATCAAAGAAATAGGAACCTATAATAGCTACAGCCAGGATGCCACATCACATATTGAGACTCCAATGGTTTAGATGTTGGACCCCGCGCAACCAGTTAGGATTCTTATCAGATCAATAATGTATATTATGCAACTTATCGTTTCCATCATTTCTAAAAGTGGCCTCATCCGTTCAAAGAATTTAGGATAAAAAGTCATAGTATGGCATTTAAATTTTTAGAAAACTTTGCAATTTTCTGTTATTATATCAAAAAGCACTCTTCAGCGGCTTCCGTAAGAATCAAACATATCACACCCAAGATGCGTTTGATGGAACAACACAACTTTTTCCAGACCAAGTTTATAAAAATCCGTTCAGTAGTTTAGAAGTTCCAGCTGTTTATTTAAAAGAACATTGAATTATCCACCATTATTTTACTTTAATAGAAACGTCAAAAAGTGTTAAACAAAAATTACTCGATTTAAAAGACATATTTATTGCGTAGATTTCAGTGAAAAATCACATTTAATGTTTAAGATGCCGGTTACGCTGCCTGGCGACCATCTTAGAAATCTGAAAATATTTTCCACGATCTTCTTTTGATCACTTTAGTAACAGTTTTTTTTTACTACAAGTCTTCACGACGAATAGTTGCCAAGGTACAACACTTTGCACTCTTATCTGGTCACCCTGTACAATTTGGGTAAACATCCTTCTTGCTTATTATAAAATAATATAAATAAATAAAAATACAATAACATTTTTTGGATATACCATACATACATCCATGTACGCAAAGTATTAGTAAAATAAAACGCGTTATTTTTACGTTGTATGCAGCACTTCAGGTACTGTTACAGAGTTATACATTGAAAATAAACATCTGTTCTATTCAACGTTGATCTAAGAAATGACATGTGTTCTGGTGTATCTACGAATGTATCACAGGAAAACCAGTAAAAAGCTTTGAAAACACCGCGATAGCCTTGGTCGACTTGTGGTCGATATGATATATTTAGAAAAGGAAACTGTGGATAGACAGCATATACTACTTAGTTTTTAAATACACACGATATTCAAATTGAGTAAGCAGTCGTGAAGTCTTGTGTCATTATTTTTATAAGAGCGTATTAGTTCCGAGTAAACGCCAGACACTACTGCGATTCATTCAGTGATGATGATGATACGTTGACTAAATGTACACAGATTTTAGGCACCTAACTTTTAGTAAATGTTTCACTTTTTCTTATTATTACATGTATTAGTTTTATAAATTTAGAGAGGAAAATCCAAGAAAGCTAATGGAGAGATTCTGCTCTGACTCATGTTTGCTGGGTATGTGTATTCCAAACCTGGTAAATATTTGTCTGAAATAAATTGAGTGATCGAAATTGTAACAACATTACACCTGTACTTCTTGAAAAATGTTTTTAAATAAACATAAAATTTTGTAAATTATATGTATTAAATATCTCGAATAGGGTTGGGGCTTGATAGATTGCTTCTTTTATATGTGATATCAATTTACGTTATGAGTAAATTCTATAAAAAGTGTAAAAGTTGATCTCTAGTTGGTATACAGGGTGTCAAACGAATAGTGTCGAAAAAATAAACAGTATAAAACTAATATCACAAAAAAGGTAAATCCCAAAAAATACGATCATATATTAAAATAAATTTTCCTTTAATAATTACTAAATTTTACTGTATCCTGGCCTGACACGTGTGTACAAGAAAGAAAGGGCCGCTGCAAAAATTTCTAATAGACATAAATAGATATTTTTTATCAAGTTGAATGATATGTAAATAAATGCTTATTGTACTCTATGAATGTATTTGTTTACGAAGCAGTTTTGCTGCTCTATGAATTGCACATGTGGTGTCTTTTGACAAATATTCTATTTATAAGAAGGTCACACATTTACTACAGATCTTATTCATTTCGGCCTGTTTTCTTTTTCGTAGGAAATAATTCGTGGTAGTCTTGAAGAGGACTGTTTGATGAGAAACAGGACAAAAATTTAGAGTAGTAATGCCCGCAATTAATACCAGAGTTCCGGATGCACGCTTCTGTGCGACAGCAAAACTTATCATAAGCTGGGCCGCTGTGGCAACACAGTCTCGAAGAGCCTCGAGGTCTAAAATTTCCCGTCGACGATCATAAACTAGTTTTTCATGTATCCTCACAGGAAAAAGTCCAACAGATTTTCAAATCGGGACTTCGTGCCGGCCACAGAATCGTTCCTTCTCGGCCTCTCCAAAGTGCAATCCCTGCTTTAAATGTTCCCATACAAGCCGGGCAACACGTGGAGGTGCCCCAGTAATCTGGTAATGTATGTACATATGTTGCAGACATTTAAATGATCTATCGCATTTAATTTTTCAGGAAGTATGTGCATGTGGCTCAAATAAACGATCGCCCAATATTCCGACTTATACATTTATTGTTGTCCTATGTTGGGATGAACTCTGGATATGGATATCTTGGGGGTTTTTATCGGCCCAGTGATAAATGTTATAGTAATTCAGCACATCATTGTTTGTGAATCAGCGGTAAACAGGACCACGGATCGAAGATTTGGAAGACAAGTTTCTGTTTGACGAAACCATTCACAACAGGTAACCCGTCGAGGAAAATCATTGTCTGATAGACGTTGGATTTTCTGTAGGTAATACGGGTGCAGTAAAAGATTTTATCCTGTTTCTCCGTAAATTAAAATCATGTCTAGGTACTCAGTATTCGTATAACTTGCCGTAATGAACACCTACGCCAACGAATGCCTGTGAATGACTGAACTTTCTGCCTCTGTTGCCCATCCCGTTACGCGTAGCGCTCGAACAACAGGGCCGGACTGAGATTGAAAAATATTATTCCCTCGTTACTACGTGGGCATAATGTATTCATTTTTTGGAATTTATGTTTTCATGCCATAAGTTCTCTTTTATTTTCATTGACTATTCAGTAGAAATCCTGTATATTGGGTGTATTACTTGAAATTCTAGGTCAAATATCTCGGAAATGGATACAGCTATTTGAATTTTATAAAATGCAGTTGCTAAAGACTTTGATCGAATGAATTGTGTTGATCGCCAGAATCTCCATTTGTTTTTTATTATATATGAAAATTTTATTATTTATATTAGTTTCAAAAATTTAACGGTTTAATGGATGTTCGTGTTAAAAAAAAGCAAGAGTAATTTTAATTTTTGTCTTTATTTTTTTATGTTGTTGATACTTTTTTCCACTTCTAGGTCAATTATTTATTTTATTTTTTATAATTCTTGAAACGGTTCAAATATAATAATAATAATAATAATAATAATAATAATAATAATAATAATAATAATAATA
>ML219378.1:0-43281 GCA_004785975.1 Popillia japonica | reverse complement strand
TAATCCATTTTAAACGGCTTTGTCGCTAGATGGCGCCATTCGTAACAATAACTTCAAACGCAATAAACGGATTATTGTGGAGAATGATTTATTATGTGAAATGACCTACATACATTAAAATGAAATTGCAATTCAAACAGATCTATCAGTTTAAGTATACATTTCTCAACTAAATTCCTGGATAAATTTATACAATTTAGTGTTTACATTCTTTGTCTTACGGTATTCATATTTTTTTAAGTATAACCACAACAGCATTACTATCCCATCTTGTGATGGTGAGCTCCTTTGATTTACACTACTTATTTCGTCATCTCATTGCCATTAGTAATCGTGTTTAGCATTTTTAGCAAGTCTACTACTTTTAAAGTGATATCAAACTTTGTAGAAAAAAAATTGTTACTTAAATACATTTGAGCAGATAAAGATGTGATGTAATTGATTCCTTTGCTAACATGTTAACATATTGATATTGCCTTAGCAGTATCCAAAATCCAAACGACAACATAGTTTGTGTTATCTTCATCAAGTTCATATCTCTATTTTCATGTCTGTAGGCAAGTTGACCTCAGTCTAAGAGGAAGCTTTCTGCATTGGTCACATTTTCCTCAAATCTTTACGTGTTCTTGATCTTCTGATCATTGCGTATCAAAGCATATTGTTCTATAGAAGCTATGTATGTGCTACCTGGCCAACCATGCAATTTAAATGAAAGGTAATAACCTAATTATCACTTCTATAAAAAAGAAAGTAATTCCAATAATGCGAAAACGCAGTAGCATTAATGCACCACTATCTAGAACTTGGAGTTGGAGTTAGATAAGATATGTGGTTTTCGATATCTAGCATTTTATTAAGAATCCTTTTCGTTTCTGATCGTTGGATTCTGTGGCACCACAGCAAAGTCATTTTGTTTAGGTATTTTGAGAATTGCGGCTGAACTGTCCTCTGAAGAGCTTCTCACGTATAGGAACAGCAACACCAATATGGCGATTTACAGGTTCAGTAGCTGCAACAGTAAGCCAGTGGATCTCTGGTTATAGAAGAATTAAAATCGCGTGTATCTAATGCTGAAAAAGCCGACAAAAACATATTTTACGCACACTTCTACATAAGGGCACAGCAGAAACTGCAGTGGTAGTCCGAAAGGCAATGCAGTTTTGCAAACCATTGATGGTTCTCCAAAGATCCACAGATAAAAAATCATACGACTTTATGATTCTCATACCCAAAAGAGATAAGCATTTTTTGCAGACTGATTCTCATTAATATGAAATTAAATGTTGGCGTATTATTTCGAAGATGTTATTCTAAAATGAAGCGTGTCTGGTCTCAGAATTCTGACTTGTGGGCGAGATCTATGTGAAATAATTTCTAAAATGCTTTGCTGGAACTTCCCTTGGAATATCCTTTTCTGAAAATTTCTTTGGCTATATGTTGAAAACTTGGATTCATGCAGACCGAGCCAATTTTTTGAAGGATATACATATTTTTAGGGATTAGACTTTATTAGAGTAGAATTGATTATATTAAAGTGTGCCTCTTCAGTACGGTTTATAAAATCTACTGTGAGTACCTTAATGTTTTAGTTCCAATTAGTTTCTCAACAACTCTGAAGTTCAGAAGCTTGGATGTCTAGATCTGTTAGTCCTACCTGGCTGTCTGTAAGTGTATGAATTTCACACTTTGGAATGTCCATTCAGAAGTTATTGGAGACATAATTCAAGACATATACATACTTCATGGGGTACCACTTTTGTCTCTTCATCGAAATTAAAGTTTATTTTAGATGTGATCTTCTAGTTCTGTAGGGTCTTCTACTCCTAGAGTTGACTGTATCACCGAATTTGCTGGATATATTTTGCACCAATCTCAAGACGCCCATTATCGCCTTTCATTTTCACCTGAAAATGCGCACAACTTCAGATATAGTAGGATCTCCGTCACTACGATTGGATAATTTGGAATCGCACTGATTAGGTCATCAAGTAGGTGCAGAAATTGATCGTAGACCTCAAGCTTCAGCGTTTTCCAAGAGACAGCAAAGATCTCAGTACTTTTATGATTTTTTCAGTTCAGTCTTTTGAAGGTTAATTGCTCACCTAGTGAGTGACACCATTGACATCTTGTATTTTATAAGTAAAACTAAACATATCTTATTGAATAGTTGTCCATGAGCATGTTAGGATCAGGGCATTCTGTATGCATGCAGTGATCAGAATGTCATACCTGTACCTTTCAGTATTTATTTAACCCTGGCAACTGTAATTGGAGTCCAAACTAGATGTGTCAGATTTAATGATACCATCTTTGTTAGAATTATACAAAAAATACAATTACTGTTGATAACCTTAAAATTTAATCCTAGCAACCTACTTACCTTCAACTATGCTGGACAATTTCACATAAAATCGGAATGTATTAATACGTAGTAAAAATTATTGAATAATGGGCAAGTTTGTTGAAAATTTTCAACATGTCAATTCTGAAACTGTGCAAAGTGAATCATTGTATAAAAAAAAACTGAATTCCCCAGCTTCTTTGCGTACTACAATCCTAAACTAAAAGGAATAATAAATTTTAAAAACAACTCCATTGAGTTTTGTTAGATTCATTATCACACATCCATACCAAAATTCTATAGCAAAAGCTAAAGTGTTATTCTTGAAAACAAATACAACTGAGGTAGCTACTGCAGCTGCATCTAGAGAAGGGAACTTCATAATATACAATGCCCGTGCTATCTGATATTTTATAAAAATTTTATCTTATATTATTTAATATTTACTTACCTTATTAAATCCCGTGAAAGCTTTCTTATTTTATGAAAAGATAGACCAGATTTTCTAAAGAGTATCACACAGGAATAGGAATATGAAAGAAAATACGAGAATTATACTTATGTGATGTTTTTATTTCGCTTTTTCTTTAATATTTTGGAATGTTTATATTAAGGACACTGCCTACCATGGCACAGATCTTATAACACAGTGAGGATTCTGTATTCGTGTTCGATATTAGCTAATAAATAACAAATATATAAATATGTACATACCACATTATTAAGTAATATCAGGAACACAGAAAGCTCGCATTTTATTTGGTAAATTAAATATTGCAATTATATTGCCTAACCATTAAAACATGATCATATAAATTAGACACCATTTTTTTCATAATAATTATTATATCTATACATATATAATCTATATATATTATATAAATACACAGGTAAAAAAATATCAAAAAGCGTAAAAAATGTAATTATTGGTTTTGGTGTCTAAACGTATTCATAAAATAAATAACTAATATACAAAGTTAATACATGAATCTTTAAATAAAAGACCCCACGGGGGTCAAAATAAAAGAAATTCTTACGTTAATTTGTACACATAATAGAATACATTTAGCATTTTTTATAAATATTTCTTCACAATTAGTCCACTTTATATCGAATAATATAAATACTGACGCTACACTGGTTTTTTTTTAAGCACTGGTTTCCATTGTTAAGCTCGTTCACTAGATTATCATCTTTTTTGTTATTATTAGGTAGTAATTCTATTTTTTTTCTTAGTTCCTCGAACATATTTTCCGTATTGTTAGTGATTGTTTGTGATGGCGCTTATTACTGAGATTATTACAGAATTTCGTCGTTGCAGTGTTACAATCGCTACTTTCAATGCTGCTCATGAACACCTCCGATTTAGGATTCGACTTGTGCGCCGGACGCATCAGCTTTCCGTTCTTAAAAAATTTTAAGGCGTAATGATTGTGATCGTATTCGACGACATATCGGACTTGATAATGCGTCGACGTATCTTCCTCTGCGAACCAGCATAACTCTTCTGGTTTCGGGTATTTCTGTAAAGAACAGAGAACTGACATTAATTTCGTTTTTCATTGGAACCGTGAGGTTTCATTTCACGCATACCTTAGCGACGAATCGATGTTTCTTCTTGCTCATCAGGCATATATATCGACGAGCCGCAGGATCAAATATTAAAAATTTCGAGGACTTTCGGTGATCTCGTTGAGCTTCAGGATCCATATACACTGTTACGATATACAGGGTTTCTGAAAAGATAATAGAAGCTCGATTAAAATTGTATAAAACCCTGTATTGATTCAATTCTTAATATACATTTTCTGGCATTTAGTTTGCAAGTCTAACTTGGATATAAGCTCTAAGAAAACAGTTGATTAATTAGGCAAAATAGTAAAATTTTCATTTATTTTTTTACAAAATAACTTTAAATAAACTGTTGAAGGATATAAAGGATACCATTTTAGAAGTAATTTAACGAAATTGATTGAAGCTTTTGTCGTCTTAAGATTTGTGAAGTTAAATTATGTTTTTAATATCCTTCTATGCCGTTTAAAGTTTTATCACTAAGTGAAATGCAATTTACGCACGGATTTGCCACAAAAAAAACATTATTAACTATACGGTACATTGAGCTGTTTCGAAGACATAACGTTCTTTAAAGTTCAACATCCTCGGTTTAGGTGAAATGAAGAACCAATACATTTAATCCTAGTAATGGCGATACAATTCGAAGTAAACGTGTTAGAGGAACCTTCCTTGAGTACCCAGTAACGAGCTTTTATCCTAACGTACCCTAGGTTCTCAGAAAAATCAACATTGTTTCGCGGGGTGGTTTTATACCGCTGATATTAGTCTCCGTATAAGCAAGCGTGCGTAGCGCAGTGGACTAACTCTATGCCTACGACCCGAGTGGTTCGCGGTCGATTCCTGCTGGTGGGTTTTTTTGGTTCGGTTAGTTTTTAAAGCTTTGGATACTCTTCAGATTTAGAATACGCAAGCACCAGACAAACAGATTTGAAATTAATGCAATATCTACGATAATTTTCCATTAATTAAACATGATAAGTAAATCATAAAGTCTCACTCAGCAGGCTAAAAATCGCAGATGCTAGCTATGTATATGCATACATATATACAGCAAACAAAATATTTTAATTGGAATACGTGAGCAATCGCTTAACTAGGCAAACAGAAGCTAAAGTCAGCACTTATAGCTCAATTTGGTAAATGGTATAACTTGAAGACCATGACAAGTAGAATAGTGCTCTCACTACTTTTTTGTAGAAAATTCCATGCTCTCCAAGAAGGTGTTAGATATTATTTGATATCTTGCGCCGTTAAAGCTGCGTCTGCGGAAAAAATGCATTTCTCATGATATTTTTCCTGTTTTCGCATACTCAGCCTCAACGGCGCAAGTTACCAAGATATTTGTAAGGTCTCTTTATAGAGCATAAAATTTTCTACAAGAAAGTGCGGCAGAATATTATGGTCTTCAAGTTATACTACTATTTACAATCCTCTTTAGGACCCAAACTAAAATATGTCGTTTACTGTATATGTTAACACAAACAAATTATAAAACTGTAATAAAAGAATGGAAAAACATGTAGTAATTGCGGATCAAGACAATATTTCAAACTCGTGGAAAAATTGAAAACTAATTGGCAAAAAAACCAACAGTTAGCAAATCTCTTGGGGAGAAGTCTAAATCGAAGAGGAGAAAAAGTGAAGAAACGTGATAAAAACTCTTGAGAAGCATATTCAATGTTGTAAATATAAATAAGAGTAGGGAAATCATCTAGGATCTCACCTATATATTATGTTGTATTTGGTAATAATTTCGTAATAATACCGCAAATTTTCCGAGAAAAAATATTTCATTTTTTTCTTCAACTTATTTGCGTAAATATAATTGGCATGCAAAATTAATTTTCCTTGATTTTCGACGGCAAAGGGTTTATTACAAAGTATAGAGAAATTCTAAGATCATAAGGAAAGATTGCTTTATTTTATCAGCTCTCGTTTTATCCTATTGGATATTTCTTCAGAGATTTTTCACTATAGATCACGTAGGGCTCTATTAGATCAAATGCGAATTAGGTATTTATTGACTGATGCAACCTAACAATGATGCTGTAATTTATTCTAGAAGAAGAATTTATGAAGCTATTGTTCAGAGTATATGAATTGTCTAATTACTTCATAAAGAGATTAAGGTAAAGATAGAAGTGTCAATACCTTGCAAACTAATACGCCATTACATACTTCAGTTTGACAGGAAAGAAAAATCATTCTAAATTATACTTACGTTTACTTTCCGTGATCACAACAGTACCATTTCTTACACCTAAATACCCGTGCGCCAGTTCGTTGAAGATCGTTTTTGGTTTGACCGGCTTCGATATGCACGAGCTTTGTGAAGAACTAACGGACGTCAACAGGAACTGAAACAATGGAAAGAATTCTTTAGCGCATTACATAAATCCCTTACATTGTAGATCGTGTCAAAATGTATGAGAAGTAGTGTTACTCATTGATCTAAAGCAACAACTTACACAATACAGTAATTTTGTTCATAATTATATTATGCTTCTGTCATTGCAATGATGAAAGAGATAAGTAGGCTGCATATTAGTTAGTAGGTTAATTAGTCTTTAAGACATTAGTATCGTCAATATAATTAATAGCCACATTATTTTAAAGACTGAGGATACAGAAAAGGCCATTGATATCGTTTAAGCATATAGAACTTCAAAATTGATCCCCAAATAAAACCAATATTCAACAGTTGTAAAACGGGCAGAAAATTGTAGGGATCAGTTTATGATTCTGACCAATCCATAGTTCTAGCCGCAACTCAATCGAATATGGAAACTGTGTTAGTATGTCGAAGTTATGAAAAAATCTTGCTTTAATATAATTATTTGCCCAAATGTGAAATCTGTATCGAGTTTGAAAGCGTAAGTGCTTTCCAGAAGTACTCAAGGATAAACCATTTTAACATTGAACACCCAATGTATACGTACAGTTAGGGGGAAAAAAGTATTCATACAGTAAATAGTTTAAATACATATAATATTTAAAATCTATTCGCTTGGTATTGTTTTATAAGTTTATAATACAATAAAAGCTAGCAAATTTAATAGACTATAAAATAATGTATAATTTAGCGTGAAAATAAGTATCATTTAACAAAAAATAAAAAGTTCTACAGGGGTACCTAAATTCGATGGAAAAAATTATACATAAACTACGAAAAAGGGAATTCCCTGAATAAAATAGAATAGTTACGAGCATATAATTGCAGTGTTATTGTTGAGTTAGCTTTATTAATATCTGTTATCGCACAACATAAGGTTTTGTATAATCTCGCCCAGTCAGTTCAGAGAAAAGGAAAACGACCATAAAAAAACTAAAAATTGGTATAAAATTGTACCATTCAGCAAATTGGGGTAATTGTTGGTAAAAGTCATGAAACAGTGCAATAAATTATTAATAAGCACAAAAAGTTTGACATGATAGAAAACAAAAGACGATCTGGCCGACCTCGCATATCAACTGATCGCGAGGAAAGGCTAATATTGCAGCAAATTAAAGAGAATCCTTTCGAAACTTCAAGCGTATTGCGTAGTAAATTACAAGAAAGGACCAGAAAATTGGTGACTACAAAAACAATCCGCAATAGGTTACATGAAGTGGGCTTTAGACCACGAACGGGAACGAAAAAAGCTTTTGCCATTTGTCAGGGAATCTCTACATAACCCTCCAGAAGTTTGGCAGTGTTTCATCTTTTCATATGAGAGTATATTTAATCTATGAACTTCAGATAAGCATTGGTATGCATTAGCATGGTGGGGAAAGCGTCCTTGGATGGAGCTTTATGACGGTGTCGGGAGTTGGCAAATTGGTTTTTATCGATCAAATTATCAACAAATATGTTTGCTTAGATATTCTAAACAAAAATTTAAACCACAGTGCAGCTGTGTTGAATGTTTTAGATCATTACTACTTTCAACATGATACTGCTTCGAAACATAAATCATATCTTGTTCGTGAATGGTTATTACACATCATGAACTGGAATAACCTCCACAAGCACCAGATGTTAGCCCCATAGAGGATCTGTGGCAGAAATTGAAGCTGCAAACCAAAAAATATAAAATTTCTAATAACAAATGGCTTGAAAAAGGGTTTTATTGGGAGAATGGCGAACAATAAGTCCAAATGTTTGCTGAAATTCGATTAAATCGATGCCGAAATCGTTACAAGTAGTTATTACGGGGGATGGTTATCCCACAATATATTAAAGATTGTCAAAATGTATTCAATGTATACCTACAGAGCTGTATGGCTACCTTTTTCCCTAAGTATATCTACTTCCAATAAATACCAGCAGTAACTAATTCCCAAAAAACCAGAGTTTAAATTGTTGATGTAATCGTTTTACAAATTTTTCTGGCGTATTACCTCATTTCGATCAAATTCAATTCCATGTGATGCCTTTAGAAAAGCCGTTCAAACTATATATAATAATTTGGTGTACACACGATCGCCATGTAAGTAGTTATCACCACGAAAAAAAGAATAAATAAAAAGTAAATATCTAGATATCTAGAAGCTCTCACGACGAATAAAACAATCTCGTACGTGTGCTTCCAGTGTTCGGTTTTCAAACAGTTTTATGGCCCCACAAACGTGTCATGGTATAGGTAGCCTAATGTTCCCTGCCTTCATTCCAACGAATACCTATCTTAGATATTAACATCGAATATTCCCGAAATGGTAACACGACCATATTTTATCGGTAAATTTACGCGCCGCACCGAACGCGCATACCAACTGAGAAAATTACGCAACAGTATATCTTTTTACATAACAATAAATAAGCGGGGACCGAGAGAAGGAAGCGTATAGTGGATGAGAAAAAAGAAAACGAGGAGAACCTCTTTTTCTCTACAGATACCCGCGCCGAAGTTCATTAATATTTAAAATATCTTAAAAATTACAAATTTAGATGCACCGATACGCTGGCGCCTGATCTACCCACGTACGGTTGCTGTCCAATACGGCAGGAGAAACGCACCTTCTGACGAAGCATCAGGAGCGAACGGAACAGATATCTCCGTGTATGTTATTAATTTGTTCGTTGGTCAATTAATCGCCAGCATCTGCCGCATGTGTTTATCGATTTTGCCATTGCTACTGGTAAATTGACGGTGAACATTTGTTGCTGTTGTAGTGTTAAGTTGCATGCAATGGTGGACAATGTAATGCAAGCATATTTAGCAATTGGAGTTAGCAAATTAGATGCTTGCCGAAACAATCGAATAGGGTATTAGTCGGCCTAAGAAAGAGTGAAATCAATGTCAAACTATAAATTCCTTCATCATACGCATTACTTATTTATGTCATTATATCAGCGTAAAGTAAAACAAATACAAGCTATATTACTGAAACAACGTTATCTTCCACTTTTTGTGAGTTTACTTTTTAATTGTCCACGATAGTACATTAGAGAACCACAAATACATGCATCAGTCTCGCGTAATAGAGACATCCAATGCCCATACGGTAGAAATGTGTCAATTAAGTGAATTTCCTTAATCTGATCTTGTCCACGATGCAGAAACATTAGTTCAGTTTCACTTCGTCAGTTATACACACTTGCTATTCTGGTGCCAAGCATTTATTCGTTACAGATCTGATAAAACAGAAGCACATTCGTGATATGTTAATTCGCCATGGTGAGAAGTACGTATGTTGAATTCGATCTGAGAGAGTTGGAGAAATGTATCATTTGAGTAAAGTAATGCAGAACTAGGTTGGCTTTTAATATTAACGAGGAAACTCGATTATATTCTACGAATCAGTGAATTTAAATTCCGCAAGTTGTGTCTAGAATATAGTGTTATAAAAGCGGTCATGTTTCCAGAATTTTTTGTCAAAATAATTATATGTAGTTGTCCCATCCATTTAGTTCTATGGTAATTTGATGATCTTCTTACCATTACTGTATTCTTTCAGGTACCATCCTTTTGACGGATGCCAAAATAGTTTCGGTGGACGTAATACAGGGTAAGCATTGTAATGTACTTAGATTATAAAAGCACCATTTTTTAAATATTTGCCAGCAGATTTAAAAGATTTCTAAGAATGAATCTTGTTTGCGAACAATTTTATTATTTTAACATTTTTTCAACGCAAACTTTGGTTTCCAAACATTGGGTATACTGGTATATGCACTGGCTTGGTTCCACACTATAATTAGTAATATACATACTTCCAACATCTAGTAACAATAGCGTCTGGAAATTGTGATCTTCAACATCACAGTTTTTCCTTTCCAACCCAATGCTTGTTCGCACTGGTGCATGCTCTATCTCTGCAGCTATTCCCTTAACTGGCTAGTGAACTGTACCAATTATATTAATCAATTTGTTAGTAGATGCGGAGTAAATTGTTCCAAATAGTTTTTGGCAGAGACGCCGCCCCCGTGTTTTGAAGGAATTCTCAGTGTTGTCCACTAAAACATTCAAACTAAACTGATCTTCTAGCAAATGAGGATGCAGTATTAATATACTTTCTGCAGCCAATACTGATTTTTAAGTATACAAGAATTGATTCTAATTATTTTGGAGAAATTCATAAAACTTCTCAGAAACTAAGTTGTCAACTTCTTCACTCTGATCTTTACGAAATGATCAATCAATTATAATACTACCACAAAAGCTTTTTTACATGGGTTTCCCCGCATTTCTGTGTCACGTGACTTATGAATTATTTGCTTCATTCACTATTCTTTGTTCGAAGTGTTGGCATTTGCTGGTTATAGGACAAGATATCTGGGGAAATTTTTGTACTACTCCCCCATACAAGAAAAACTATGGCCATGTGATCTGCAGTGGAAGTTTTTTGTTCCATATTTTTTGCTACATCCTTCCTCAAACTAATCCATCAATAAATGCGTGGACTGTCTAGAACAGCCACCACATTGCTAACCATCAACATAACCACCTTAATTGAAATTATGATCGACAAAATGTGAATTCATTACTCAATCGTAAAAAGTGTCACATTTTTGAAGGTTGAATATGGTCATTTCACTTTCACAAATTAGGGTGGACATCTTACTGGCCTTACTGACTTTAGCCAGACGCTCATTGCACCAATCCTATCAGATCTCTTACTTCCACTCGAGCGTCCTAGTGTCCTCTATGAAGCCTAGTATCGTGCCCAGTGGAAGCTTGAAAACCTTCGAGGGCTCAAATCAGTCCTCTCCGAAATATTTCTGCCTGAGTTCCTTTAGTTCCTCCTTCACCTCGCATCTCCTGCACCTCAATTAACTTACTCGACCTGTGTTGTATACATAGATTCTTCTTCAGGGGGCAGTGTCCGGTTACCAGTAATAATCCTAATCTCCTTTTTACTGCGTCCAAGTAGGTTATCAGAGAACTTAGCATCCACATACTCTATTAGCGCATTAGTATGGAGTTGACCTGCAGTCGACCTCGATTTTTTAACATTCTCTTGGTCCAACCATGAGCATTTCTCGCAGAATTCTTAGTTATACCGCATGCCTCTCGGAGTCCTTTTTGGCTAATTTGTCAGCTATTGTATTCCCTTTAATATCCTCATGTCCTGGCACCCAAACCAAGGAAACCTTGTTGTCCTGTGCCAGAATATTAAGGCATCGTTTACATTCCCTTACTAGTTACGAGCTAGTGATAGGGTTCACAATTGCTTTGATAGCAGCCTGGCTATTAGTCAGTATATTTATTTTCCTATTCTTGCAGCCCCCCTTTGCAATAATTCCTGCACAGGTTGCAAGAGCAAATATCTCTGTCTGGAAAACTGTGGTATGGTTACCCAAGCAGTTGAATATGGTTTTAAATTAGTAAAGTAATCAAACGTGACCACTTCTCTCACATTCTTTCTAAATTAACTTTAATGATATCCAGTTCTCTTGTGATGATGCTAGTTCTCACAGCATACGCGGCTTCTTCCGGAAGACGTCAGTGCAGCAAATAATGATACCCGCAATATATGTAGATTGCAGTTGCAGCATAGCTATCTGCATGAAATCAAAGGATAAAAAAATTATATTTAATTTCTAAATTCTCTTTATTGAATCAAAAATGAGCTTTTGATGTAATTTTACATTCAGAAAGGTTCCTAAATGATATTATATTATTTCTACACTTATAACGTGTTGACATGATAAAGATTTCGTAAAGTTTAATATGATACACAAGTTAAAAGAAATATTTCTGAATAAAAATGTATACATTCTATCTACATAAATGTATTACACCTGGTTTAGTAGCACTATCTACCAACGTTTCGAAAAGGAGGTTATGTTTATACTTTCTCGACTGTTTATACCTACAAAACAAATTTTGATATACACATACACAACCAAGTACTTCGAATTTAATTTCGTTATACGCACTTAATTTACAATTACTAAATATTAGCATTCCACCGTGAATTATAATTTATCCTGTCAGTATTTGTATACTACCTAGTAAAAAACATAATGTCACGGTTCAATATAATGTTTAACTGCGGCTAACTATAACCGTTTTATCTAAATAGTAATTACATTATTATGTATTGTCAAGGATCTAAACAATGAGATTCTGCTTATCTACAACGAAAATATGCTTGGAATGCTAAACAAGTACCTGAAAAAACTCACACGGTGTACTCAAGGCATATATTTTATCTCGTCGTCCCGTACTTTTCTATATTATAATACCTGGTTTCTAATTGCTCATAAAACGGCTAAAAATGAGAATACTTAATTTGATCCCGTATAAAAACCCATGTTTAACATACTTATCTGCCAGACATAAAACGTTTCCTAGCGTTATAAATCATACCGGTAAATACGTTTACCTACAACTAAAATTTTTACTATTTAGGTTGTACGCGTATAAAATAGTGTTTACTCTCTTAAAATACCACTACTTACCATTATGATAATTATGACTTTGGTAGCTGACCCTAGAAGTTGCAGTATCCTGAAACAACAATAAAAATTATTAGAATATTGTGCTGAACGAAAATTATAAATTAAGTATAGCTTTATGTGTAGTTCTAGTACGCAACTAGTACATATACGGAAACAATTTTTAGTAAGAGTTTATATGTGTACATTCCAGTAGAATTGCATACTGTTATGTGATTGATGGCTGGTGACGTTAATTTTTGAAGGATATAGTGTAATAACAATAAGTAGGTAGGCCGTGTTGCAATAAATGCTGGTGTATAATTAAATTGTTGTTAATCATATATTGTTCAAACAAACGACTAAATATGCTCGGAATGCGGAGAGATAAGAGAAACTAACTTTCTTTCGTAATATATCGTGTAACTCGGTACAAATTAAAACAGAGACTGTACGATTAAATCTAAGATGTGCACAAATAATGCGCAATTTCCTAAGAAAGAATGTTATTTTTTCTAGTCGTTTGTATCTCATACAATTTGTTTATTTTTTCTTTCAAGATTTTACCTCCTTTTCTTCTATAATTTTGATTAAATTTGATAGTAGTACATGAAATAGTAAACGATAACATATCCCAGTAAATAGGTGCTTATCAGCCATTGTTTTTGTGCAATTTGTAATAATTACAATGGTTGCATATTCTAATGCTGAAATGAACGGTACGGTGTCGCCTCTATGCTGAGACGTTAGCTGATCGCCAACTGTCTGATGTTTCAGACAGTATTTCAGTGACTAAGAACAACTGATTCGTTTGAGAAGCGGTCTTATGATACTGGGTGACAGAGAATTACATGTACTCCACAGATAAAATATCAAATTTTCAATATTATTGATAAAAACTGCGAAAGTAATGCTAGAAGAATTTCGACTCAATGGGTGTAAACAGCAATCTTGTTTGGAGTACTCTTCATGAGCATACACCTACCATATCTAACGGGTACAAACTCTTAAAACTCTTACTACTCCGGATTATCAAGCGAGAAGGACTTTCTATGAGTGGTTTTTTCGAACAACTGCAGATCGGCCATATTTCGCTATAACACACTTTTTACTGATCAAGCTGGCTTTACTTGAATACATATTGAATTTCCACGACAATCACGTTTGGTGTGACGAGGATCCTCATGATACCGTTGACGTCAGACACCAGCAACGCTTCTCCCTAAGCATCTGGTTAAGCATGATAGCAGACCTGTTATTAGGACCGATTGTTTTGCCCAACGCTTAACAGGTCCTGCATAGCTTCAGTTCTTGGAAAATACTTTACTTACACTTTTGGAAGATTTAGCTGTAACTCTGAGACAGAACTTCTGGTATATGCAAGATGGAGCTCCACCGCATTTTACGCGTGCTGTTAGGGAACATCTTAACAATGAATTTCCTGGGAAATAGATTTGTAAGGCGAGAAGGTCTCATTGCTTGCCCTCCAAGAACGCTGTTGCTAGAGAATTCGCAAAAAATCCTGGTTTTTTGAAAGAGCGCGCGCTTCCTTTGAAAGAAGATAGAAGATAGATCCTGTGTTGAAATGGATAGACGTCATTTTGAACATCTTCTTTAGTTATAATCTATTTTATGTTAAAACACAATAACAGATTAATAAAAACCGTTAAAGCAAATTTATTGCATTAACGGTTATTTATTTGTTGTGGTAAGGGTCTGAAAATTATCCGCAATACTCTATTTCCTAAATAGACATGAGTATGTACTTCAATTGAATCTGTTTACTAACAGAAGGAATATTTTAATCATAACCATTCCAGGGTGTTCATTACCTGGAGCTCTCACATTTAACGGAGTCCATGACAAGTCTCTTTCCAAATCGCAAAACACAAAACACCTGTAAATAACAAGTTTGGGATAAACATTGTTGGGGAACAACTTCTATCTTTGGGATCGTAAAACTCTAATTATTGAAGTACCATCTATGTACATACATATATGCTATATGAAACTTAGAAAACTTGCCTTATAGTGTGACTTTCATTAGCTTCTATTTCATTGAAAGCTTCTCAATTAAAAGTTATTGCATTGTATGTAGTAACTATTCATACAATATTTTCTTTATAGTAGAAATACTTAAGTTTTCCAGAGATATTCATCAGATTAGATCAAAAACTACATTTCTTCAAAAATTATTAAGAGAAAATTTGACGTCTGAGTGTGACCATATGGTAATTACGCTAAAGCTTCAATAGAGAATATGTATACCTTGCAATCCTTACCAGACCTGTTCTTAGTTCTGTATTAATAACTCCGCAATAATGTTTATCAATTATTTTTGTAGTATATAGGAGCAATTTAGGCACATACGTAACCGAAACATTGCCTTAATCACTGCTCGCACAATTCCCGACATTCTGTCTATGCATTTTCTCATTGTATCTTGCGAAATAGTGTTCCACTCTTTCTGCAATATCGTCCAGAGATGTTCTTTTCAGGTTGGACATTCTCTTCTAACTCGTATGTCAAGTTCGTCCCAGAGAAGTTCAATCGGACTAAGATCCAAACTCTCAGGATGTCACGTCTTACTTTTATTAATGTTCTTCCATTTTCTGCATTAGTGAGAGATCGTTTGGTTTTGAGTCTGTTTCTTCAACAGAGTCAAGACGAGACCTCCATTAGCCATAAACAAAATGGATTTGCATTTCAATTGTGATGAATAAATATATTCTAAAATGACCGTTGACAATATCATTCTTTAGATGACAAGAGAGCATTGGTGAATTGGGCTTCTTCAATTTTGCGAAAAAAAATCTAAATTGAAAAAACCTTAAAATATTACGAAAGCCATAATAACAGTGAAATTTAAATGTATGCAACTAGAAAGCACAAGAGCTACTCTATAACAGAAGAATAAAATCGAGAAAAAGAAAACAATTAGTAGAATTGAGATGTAATTGTGGTTATACCTGTAAGTCGCCAGTTATACGTAAACAGAGATAAACTGTTAAATCATATACCGTACCCCCGGGATATAAATTAAACAATAGTTAACCATAAGTTTCTCTTGGCGACTGTTTGACGAGCTAACGTAGATAATAATGAATCAAATACTAAAGAGAAGTTGGGTGGCAAGATGGGAGAGATAATGATAAAGTAAATTAAGCCATAAATACATTCACGCCATTAATTTCGCAATAAAAAACCCGTCCAATTCCCCATTCGTTCCACAGAATGGTTGGGGTTCAATGTCAGGAACGAGAAAAAAATTTAGAGCTTCATTTTTTTTTCCTAAGGTATCTACTTTACTAATTCACAATAATACACCATGAATATAATAATGCTCTGTCCTATAATATGTCAGGTGTCTTAATGTTTCTTAAAGAAAAGGTAGGCACTTTTATTTTTATCCCTTTATATGTATATGCTAATACATATGTATATTAAAACTCCTGTATTTGCTCTGGTTGGTATTCATTTAAACTTAAATTTGTGTTGTAACGTTGATAAAACGTATATTGTAAAAAATAAATTGTGCAAGCTCAGATTTGACGGAATTGTTTGGAGAACATCAATAGTAAACACCACGTGGAAATCGGTAAAGTAGCATGATATTTAATGAACTAAATAGATGATATACGAAGTCAATTTAGGTCGATGAGTACAATGGTTTTTGTGCCGGAAAAATTATGTTGTTTGTCAGCACATATATTGATTAATAATACATCCGGTCTATAATGACGTAAATGTAATGGCGAATATACACAACGCTATAGAATAATAAGCACAGCAAAAGAAACAGGTACATATATAAATTAATCTCTCTGCTAGTGTTCAGAGAAAAATAGCAGCAGACCTTCTCCATATACCTAAAGATGAAGCAATACTTTAAAGCTATTAATGTATGGAGCATAAGTTTTGACAAAAAGTTTTGAAGAGGAATGTTATTACCAAGAATGATCCAATTTTGTTACGATTGGGCTGAAAAAGATGCTCGTTTGTTAGTTATTATAGTGACATGTTAGATTTGTCTGAAATAGTTTTACAATTTGTCATACAACCAAAATGGAGATTGTTAACACCTTTAGAGACTAAACTATTGGTCTGTCAACCATTTGCAGCACAATTAAGGAATGTGAAGAAAGCTTGCCATGCATCAGTTGACCGAAAAGTGGACGACCTCCAGTTTTGGCCCCACATCAAGTAAACAGATTCATCCAATCTGCTCAAGACCGAGTTGGGTCGTCTACACGCACTTTAGGCCATAGATTTCGAATTGGCCATATGACTATTGGCAGAATTTTGGCTAAAAATGGATTGGAATATCAAAAAAGGAGGAAATATCCTGAATACACCGCACCCAACTAGAGAGAATCTCCAGATCCTACCGAACATTAAGGCGTCAATATATTCTTGGTAACAGAATTATTGTTTTAGACGATGATAAATATTTTACATTATCCAATCCGAAAATAAAGGGTAGCGATGGTTTCTACTCGTCCAATATTGCGAATTGTCCTGTCAACGTAAAATTGAAACTGAAAGCGAAATTTGCCAAAAGGATTATGGTCTGGTGCGCTATTTCTTAAGCAGGAATTTCAAGACCTTACGTTGCGAGAGTTAAAGGTGAAGCTGCGCATGCAATCCTCTATATTTGCAAATATCTACCTAAATTGATAAATTTCATTAATACTCATTATCGAAATGATGATGCAATGTTTTGGGCAACGTTGGCTTCATGCCATTATGATAGAATCAATCAAAACTGATTAACTGAACATAACGTGAATTATGTACCTATAGAAGACAATCCCCCCAATGAGTTTTGGGCACTACTGAGTAGGGAAAGTTTATGACAAAGGTTAGAAAGCCCAAGCTGAAGCACAATTATGGGCCAGAATATCCCCGAAGATCCGAGTAGTGGATATAAACCGCGTCTAGAAAATGATGGGAAGAAATTTACCAAAATTGCCCGGTCCATAAGTTATTGAGATGCAAATTCGTTTGTAACAAAAATCATCATCCAGACCAAAGCTCTTATTTATCGGTGCTCTAGTTAATGATTTCTAGAAAATTTGCAATAGCTCTAATTCACTCTAACCCTCAATGTGCCGCGTTAACTACATTGAGATAAAGTGAAGGACAATATAAAATTATTGTAAAGATGTTAATGTTCCATATCAATAAGATTTATATTATTTCCACAGTCGAACCTAATAAATCTAGTGTCCTACATTTAGAATCGCATAATTGTTCTACCTCCATCTATTGTTCTCAATCGACATAATCAGAGCTATGCGTATGGCACCTACTTTCAAGATCGCAGACGTTTGTTTTCAAAATCAAATCTATATCAACACTTATCGCAGGCATTCCATTTCAAAAATCGCATATTCATCTTTACCCACGCATTGCAAAATGTGTTGTTTTTTTATATATTATAGAGACTATAAATAATTTTATTTCAATACAAATCAATAACGATTTATAATAGAAGAAAAAAAAATACTTTAACCGATATATCGTAATCACTAAACGATAAGTAGATTACTTGGCGCACAATGTATGTATACGAACCTATTACGTATCCATTCCATAATTTCCTTCTGTATCAATTGAGATACAATAAAACGTGACGATTTCGCAGAGTAACACAAGTTTCGCACGCGCTAACATCACTTCACGACTGCACAGGGAACCGTTCCAGTCATGTGCTAACTTGAAGTACGTTCAAATTTGAATGAAAGTATCGCGAAAATATTCACAATTATCTAATGAAAAAATACGCCGCCACTACAAGTGGTCTCGGACGCCAAAAAGCCGACGACTAAAACCGTCCGTGGATTATAGAGAGGAACATGGAAAAAACTGGCGACCTGAAGACTGACTATATCGTCCAAGAGGCTCTCTCCATTCCCGATTAGAGTGTTTTATTTCTGATCTAGCTACTAGTAGTAGCCTGCACACATATAAACACATATATTACGTTTGTAAAGTGTTTGTAGGCAGTTGCATTCTCTCATTTATATAAACAGGTACAAAAATAATAAATACTACACCCAAATTTCATATGTTTACCGTTTCCGAATGCAATGCTACGTTTGGAAAAAATCGCCTCTGATCAATTTTGTTCGCGTGTGTATATTTTTCCTGAAACGTACAAGCACTTCCCTATACAAGCTACCGTCTTTTTAAAGTTTCTACCTAAACTGTAATCAAATTAATTAAGCGCCGACTTACGCCGCAACTGTATCTGTCTAAATATATACCCTGCTGTATTTGATGGCTTTTCTGGGTAATGTTCAGAACATGGGGATTTCGAAACAGTTTTAATTTACTCCACCACGCTCCTTCATGCCATGAAAGTTCAAATACTCGCTCAATATTTCGCTTGTCACAAAAGTAGTCTTTATAATTAAACAATGGATTGCTACGATGTATACTTTCCTGTCAATTATTATAAACATTTCTAAACGTATAGTAGCAACCCAACAACAAAGCCCACTTTTGATGTTCTAACATTCTATCTAGAACCGTTTTTTTGCTGTAATTGCTGTGTTTTCTTGAAGTGATTTTATGATTACTTTTATTTCGATTTTAAATGTTATAGTGTATATCTGAAGCTTTGTTAACGAGTCCTTTCAACTGACAAAAATATAGTAAACACAGAGTAATAAACAGGAAATTTATGTATGTCAAGTTTCTACGCAATTATTCGAACAAAATAAGAAGAAACTAGGCATTATTATAGCAATGGATTTTACTTAAATTTGTTAAATAAAAGCTTCCTCTATTAATAAATATATTAAGGTAAATTTTGAAAGATGTTACCAGGTATTAACTGAGTCAAGTCGTATTTCAAGAAAATACTGTAATGAATCATCTCTTCTGGTAGGTAACACCGGATGTTGCGCTGACTGATGTCCCAAATTAAATCTTTGATTCCTAACTAATATTGTTAGAAAATTTCTCTTAGAATTACAACAATTCTCTTTTCATTTCTTTCAACGCTTTTTCAATTATAACATAGTCTTTGAAGCCACATTTCAAGCACGTCTTAAAGTTCCTAACAAATCATTATTTTTTTACAAAATATACAATTCTATTGAAGAAAGCAGCAACCAACGCATATCATACGGTCTAATAGGTACGACATACCCATTCCCATTTAGAATATTGAGCTTAAAAGGATCGTACATACGCTGTTAGCTACAATAATCCTGAGTAAAATAGTAGAAGTGCTATGCATTCCAAATTATTTTCGGTATATTAAACGTTTTGGGAGGAGTTTTCCTTTGACAGGAATGAAGGTACAGAGAACCACAATCTACTCAGACTAATATTCTTTATGCTAAAAAATCTTCAATCGGTGTTTCAAAGTCGTTTAAATTGGAAACATTGTGGATTATAACAACTAGTTTGCGGGTTCTCGTTTTGTGAAGATGCTCCACCAGAGTATACCTTTATATCCAAAGTTCTTGGTAGCTCATGGTATGCCACGTTATTGGATTTCTAGCTTGAAAGGTTCTGGTTTCCATAATCTATTATGAAAACTTTCTTATTTGGTTCAGTTCAGAAATAGTTGCCGTAAAGTCTTCTTCTCTCCGCCTTATTGCAATGTAACCACATCTTCACCAAATGCATGTCGAATAACTACTATAATTCTGGAACCTTCTCCGGGACAGCCAAAGAAGGTTCCAAAAATCAGCCAAAAATCTCTAGTAGTCTGAAAAGACCTCTTTATTTCCAGACAAAATCAAAACTAAGTTAGCTTCAGCTTTGGTGGTGAAAACTATAATATGTGTTGGTCAATGCGCCACTAAAATACAATTTAATGTCCTTAGACAAGGCTTCATATCGATTTCTTTGCTCCTTGTTTAAATAAAAATTTTATTGTAATAAAAGATGCCATCTCTAAATGGATTGAACACTTTGAAGTATCAACTGTTTCATCTGAAGCCGCAATTAAAGTACTTAGGGAAGTTTTTGCAAGGTTTGGCTTACCCCATAGAATTTATGCAGATAATCCTAAAGCTTTTACGTCACAGGAATTTAAAAATAATAGTGGAATTAAACACTTAACAGGAGCAAATATTCACTGGATCTCTTGGTGCCGAAGTAGAACTCTAGATCACTATCACCCACAGGACACCAAACACTTGGATAAATGCCAACGCGTTTCGACAGCAATGCTGTCATTATCAAGGCGATAATAAAACAGAGTTTTATTATCGCGTTGGCATTTATCCAAGTGTTTGGTGTCCTGTGGGTGATAGTGATCTAGAGTTCTACTTAACAGGAGCTTCATATCATACTGCCACTAATGGTTTACGTAGCAGAGAACGGTGTTAAAATTATGAAGAATGCGATTTTGAAATGCAAAAAAAAAATATTACTAGTATGAGTTTGTTATTAACAGGTTTCTTTTTCAATGCCGAAATACTCCTCATAGAAGAACAGAAGAAAGTCCTACTAAATTGTTAATAGGTAGAAAATTAAGATCAAAATTTGACTTACTCTTGCTTTCAACAATAGAAACGGTTAAGCAAAATGAATTTAAACAACCACAGTTTTGCCACGGAAAAAAGTAAGATATTTCATGAAAATATGTTACTGGGAAATAAGTTGCTTGTAAGTGTGGATGGTGGAATGAAATGGAAATCACTTGAAACTTGATAGATCAAGTCAAATTAGACCATCAGAAAAACTTTGCCTTTAGTTAGTTGTAGCAAGATAACAACGTACTAGAACAAATTATGCATTTTTGAATCCGACCCTTTATAATTTGTGACTCATAAATTTGTAAAAGTAGTTTTAGGACTGCTATAAATCAATTTAAATACGTATAAATATATACTCTTTTAAAATATATAATAGTTGTTGTTTAATAAAGTAAGTGGTTACTCGTTCATATGTATAATGCAATAGCAGATATCTAATCAAAAATACGCCCATCGTAATAGAATAAACTGAACAGCATTTTATATTTCCCAGCAAAAAAATGTATTCTAATCGGAAAGCCCAGAAAGACGACTTTCTCGTAAATCCCTTGATTTATTGTTATTTACAGATATAAACAAAGTTTTAGGGGCCTACAGTGTTCAATAGGACTTAGTTTATGTATGTTCTTGTGAAACTGCATTATCTTAAACGTGTAACCCGACTCTCATCGAATAATATTACTACTACATACATATTTAGATGTTTCTTGTTTTTAGTACCAAATGAATAACAATGTAAAACGGCTGTGAATAAACATTCAGCATGTCGCCTACGTCGGCCAGCATCTGTGTAGATAAATTAAAATATACCTACTTCTTTTTATTTCCAGATGACCTTTGTTTACGATGACATATTCATAAGGTCTTGATGAAAAGCTGCGTTCGCTATTTTATTTTCGCTTAGATTTATTTTCTTTTTTTTTAATTGTTATGCGCAATTACTTTAATTGAAAGCGACTATTGGAAGCTGTAATTTAAAAAAAATGTTATTTTAGGACTGATACGTTTCTCACCGTGTATTTTTTTATAACAGACGAAAGGTATCTAAATTAGTCGTTTTGTCTCCGAAATTTTTGGCACGCTTTCAACAATCCTGTCATCCACATTAAACCTACAAATGTTCCGATTTATAGGCATGGGAGTTTCTCCATTTTTTTTCTATATAGGAGTTGCAAAAATGTTGAGTTTGAGTTATTGATTCTATTGAAATAGATTTATTGGTGTACTTAATTTTTACCTGCAGCCAATATTTGGAAATAATAGACAATATTTGGAGTGTTCAGGAGTATCCAGATCATTATCCACCTTATTCAAATAGATAAGATTGGGACCATTGAAATATTTCCACATTCTATGATTCATTGAATTATTGTTAGATATATAATCCTTATGTTACATTCAATCTTTATCATTTAGTACGATAGAACGTTAATCTATTTTGACTATACATATATTGGTTGACAAAAATAGCAGAAGAATTGTGGCTGATACCAGAATAAGAAGAGGACCGCAAAGAGAGAGCGACTGTCATTATATCAAGAATACAAGAAAAAGTTCAAATCAAAGAAAAGCAACATACATATAAACAGAAAAAAAAAACAAAAAGAATCAGTTTGAATATACAAATTAAGAAGTAAAGTTATTGCCGAAAGATACCCGAAAATAATAACTGAAAGAGTAGAAAATATAGAAATTAACGGAAATATTGAAGAAATTTGAAATTACTTTTAAAGACATAATAATAACTACAAATAAAGAGATAAATCGTGAAGCAAAAGTAAGAATTAAAGACAAACAGGTAGTGGACAAATAAAAAATACATCAAGAAAAGTCAAAGAATAGCAGAACATACGATATATGTATATGCATAAAGAGGAAAGAAAAAAGTTAAATATTTAGTGGTAGAAGCAAAAAACGAGACTGAAATAACTGCTTTGTCTAAGCATTCTAAAGAATTACGACATAACTTTGATTTTGAAAATGTTAAGATTTTAAAAAAAGAAAATAGTTATAAAAAAAAGATTAATATATGAAATGATGCATTAAAAAAGAAAATAAGGCGGTCAATTTTAGAACAGATATAGAAAATTTAAGAATTATTGATAATAATTTAATCACCTAATCACGCCTGAATTTTATAAAATTAAGCTCTTGACTAGCTTTTTTGCCATGTTTTTCCCTAGTCCTTGAACAGAATTGTTAGAGCTTGACAAAAGAATACATTGGTATAAGGAGCATTAGTGTTATGATTATAAATTTACATTTCAAAATATCTTAATTTGTCCACTATATAGTAAACATAATCCTATATATCACTGAATTTCTTTGTCTGTAGATAATTTTGTTGATAGGCATGGCTTTTTTATTTATAATTTGACACTAAATAAATGTCGGTTTTATTCCACTGAAGAAGTTGTTACGAAAACCAGATTATATATATTGTAAATGTTTTAGAATAAATTTGACTTTTGTTTGAATTGCAAGTGTTATCATTGAGCTAACAAGTGGAAAAACTATCTAGATAATAAGATAAGTTAAAAGGTCATAAAAATACATATATGTATATTTGGAGAAAAGATGGAAAGAAATAGTAAAGAAAACCAAAAATTATTTTATAATTTGTGGAAAACAAATTATAAAATACACAACAAATTATAAATATTAACAAATTACAAAAATTACACAAATTATATGGAGAGAAGAGTAAATATCAAACGATAGTCGATCGAAGTCATAGTGATAGTACCACTAAAAGTATACAAGAATAAAGAAAATAAGAAAAAAAAACAATCCTTTCTAAGTACTGCAATGAAGATACTCGAGCAAATAATATATAAAAGATTAAGAACAAAACTAGAAAATACGTTACACGAGGCACAAAGTGGGTTTAGAAAAGGAAGGAGCAGACAAGACCAAATATTGCCCTTTAATTCTATCTAGTATTTATAGACAATAAAGTTCCAAGAGAAAGATTATGGAATATATTAAGAGAAATGGATTCATTGGCGAAATAAGACGACTAATGCAGAAAATATGTTTATAACAACAATACTAATGCTGTAATAGCTAACAATTTAGAACTAAAAATAATCAAAACGAAGGAGGGATTCCCCCAAAGAAAGTGTCTGAGCCTAATGCTGTTCATTACTTGCATGGACGACACATAAAAAAATGAATGTAGTCAAAGTTTTGGAGGAGGCATTCGCAGACGATCTCGTAGTTATATCCGACAATGAGGAAGATCCATAATGTAATCCAATAATATGGAATATAACAGTAAAAGACAGTGGAATGATAATGAATAAGAGCAAAACCAAAGTCATAGTAGTGTGAGATAAACAGGCAAATATAAAAGTCGAGATAGAACGAATTGAAGTAGAACAAGTGAGAACATTCCCAGATTCGGGATGCTGAGATTAATGAAGGAATAGAAGAACCAACTAAGGTGTACCATAGCAGATGGAACAGTTTCATTAACTTCATTAACAAAAAAGAGATATCCAGTGAAAGAAAACAAACGCTATTAGGCAATATATCTACCAATATTAAAATACGGTTGTGAATCATGGATATTAAAT
Organism: Popillia japonica; assembly: GCA_004785975.1. Classification (NCBI taxonomy): domain Eukaryota; kingdom Metazoa; phylum Arthropoda; class Insecta; order Coleoptera; family Scarabaeidae; genus Popillia; species Popillia japonica. The sequence goes on along the minus strand of ML219378.1, from coordinate 18,423 downwards.
ATGTAGACTGCAAAAGAATAAAATACGTGCAGGGGAAATAAAATATTGACGAAGAGTTAGAGAAGTTACAAACATGGAACATAATATAGAGACAGTTAGTGGCCATATTTATATAGAATGGAAAACACAAGACAAACAGGAAGAATAAGGAAAAATAAAGGAAGAAGAAGACCAAGACCACATGGAATGATGTCATAGCAGAAATATTGGGAATTAAAGGCTAAACTTGGACAGGAGAAAAGAACATGATAAGGAATAGGAATAAATGGAAAAACGTTTACAAGATCCTAGAAGATAAACGCCCCGAACCACTGTTGTGCTAGAAGAGATTATTAGATTATATATTTAATGTGAACTTGCAGAATTTGGACAAGTAAGTGAGATTATTTAATGGTTCTACTTAACTACCGTATAAATTATGTGTTACTTATAATTTAGGAAACGTTCCAGAACATTCGTTATGCTATAAAATACTTAAAATTCCCCGTATTACGCCACAGTGCATCTTTTTCCGTTAATTTTTACGAACTTTTACGTCTCCTCTAGAATACCAATTCAAGTGTTTATCGGTGAGTAATCATCTGCTTTCTGGTGCGCGTGTGTGCATTAACAAGGCAGGACGTGCATTTAAATCTTATATATAAAACACGAGGTTCGGAAAAGACGTAGATGTTTAATTGTTGCAGGCGCCTCTTCACAGCAGGAATGCCGCTGTAATTATAACTTTCTTATCGGTGTCATCTACGCAACTGATGCGCGATGCTGAGAAATAAAATCTGGTAACGTAAAGAGTTCGCCTGAGTTTATAGGCGAAACGAAAGCGTCCGCAATACACGAACTGTCAATCACTAGAGGGCCGACGATAATGTGGCGCCCCCGCAACAACTTAAAGGGAACTCATCGAGTTAATAGCTCGTCTAAGATTATCAATCATCGTACGCGTTTGTATACAGATATACTCCCGGCGGAGTTTTGTTGCAGTTACGGGCGGTTTTACAGCTGCTTTACAAAGAAATTTATACAACGCGTACTTCAGTGGTCGCAATCCCTCATCCTGGAATGGGATATCGTTTGAACATTGCGCTTGAGTGTTATTTTAAACAGTATGCTTGATCGAAATTTGATTGGTGGTATTTAATTTAAAGTGATGGCAACGTAGATATACTGCTGAGATAAAAGCGGTACGGTTGCATTAGAATCTGCTAGCAGCTAGTTCAAAGATATTCGGTGGTTATTTATTTATAAATGGGAATTAAAGAAGTAACAAATAGTTTTTATAGCTTTGTAAGTGTTAGCGTTAGTTTTCTCAATCGTCCCATTTTAATTTCTTTTTAAACCTGGTAATAGTTGGACCGTTTTCCTTCAAGCAACATCTCAACTTTTTTTCTTTAGGATACTCATAGTCTCTTCTTTCAACGAAGTTTCACATTCAAACAAAGCTATTGCTCTTATTACAACTTTGCAGATACGTGTCTTCAGCCCCCGTCACTAGAATATTTCTTTGCAATAATTTATTGTCTCTTTATGTGTCTGTATCTCTAATTGGAGAATTTTTTGTTGGTCTCCAAATGTTGTCAATGATGTGATTGGTATTGCATTGGTACTGTTCGTCACAGTTTAAGTAAGTTCACAAATAATGAACAAAGTTTAGCAAACTTTATCGGAGAATACTGCCCAGTTGACATCTAACCGGGAAAATAGTTTTGGTATGCTGTTTTTACCGTTTTTCCAAAGAGATTTCTTTAAATCGAATTTACCAAAAAAGTATTACCATGCACATACAAAATTTTCCCAAATCCTTAAATTTCAAACTGATGGTAGTGTACGATACATTTTTGAGAGCAGTCCAGACCATTCCGTTTAGAACATAAAATTATCCACAACATAAAATAACATAGCAGCAGGATCGTTATGACCTATGGATAACAATCAGATTAATTCTAAACTCATTTCCATAGGCAGCGAAATTTGGGCACTCTAATGATGTCCTACATTTATCCGCTGTTCTTCCATGACTCTTGTGATGATTAACTCCAAATAAATTAACCCTTACCGGTCACATGGGGTGTGTCACACCCCAACGACTTTTCAGCACTATAAAAAGCAAACGAAGGCAAAGAAAAATACAAATCAAATATCTCGTCATATTCTAATCTACCTTTAGACGATCCAATAGTTTTAAGGCCGAAAATTTGATTTTAAATTTACAAAAATTATTATTGAACAATAAATTATGAAAAATGATTTTTTTTTACAAAAAACGCTATAATTTTTTAATTTTTAAGTTCCGGACGAAATTCAAAATGGTTTTGAAAGCTTAAATGGTGACCTTTTCAATGATGATGTCATGACCAAAAAATATATTTATTTTAATATATGAGGATGGGATTCTTGAAGAAAAAATAATTTTACTAAAAATACATATTTTTATTATAAAAATTATTAGAAAAATATAATTTCATGGAAATAAGTTTTTTTTATAGGTATGTATGATTATTCAAGTCCGAAAGCACAATCCTCCTCGAGCAACTGCTGCCGAACACTTGGTGACCGTAAGCTGTACGCCATCTAAAAGAAAAAAAATATATTTTAATTGATTTGAAACAATTCAAACATTATATACTTTAATTGTGTACTTACTTCTACGTAAATCTCGGAAAAAAAATACAAAAAAAATGTTTTCCAAAATCGATTTTTATAACACACTGGTATGATCAGTGTGGGTGTTTCACATCCCACAATTTTAGACGCTCTACTTCAAACCACACTGAGAGTCCAACTGACAAACTACTTACCTGTGTTCAAAGTTGAAGGTTCAAACTAAAAGCACATGGCGGCAAAGGTCGCATTTTCTTATATTTAGCGCGCCATTGTCCAGGTGGAAAATTGGTTGGGGTGTGCCACACCCCGTGTGACCGGTAAGAGTTAAGTATTGCCGCAAATACACGGTGTCTGTAGTCCAAATATAATGAATACAATACACAGTTCAAGGTTTACCTGAGCAACCCAGTAAATTGCGTTTAGCCTTCTGCTGTTGGCATAAGAGTTAGCATACGAGAGTAGGCACCAGAAGAGATTAGCCTTAGAATAGGTAAGAGATAAAACAAGCAGTTTCGTTGGGCGATAAATGCTACAAACTATATCACACTGCAATATTTTCGTATCAGGAAATGTAATATATCTTCTGCTATTGTCACCGAGTCAACTGCTCGTGTAGCAAGTTATGAACAAAGAAATTTTGCATCTTGCTCATTTAAGTATTGGAAATTTTGGTGAACATTACATGGAAACTAATTGTAAGAAGAATACAGGAATATAACTCTTCAACCTCACCAAGAATAATATGAAGATTGGTTTCAAAAATTCAAAAGTTCCATTTCAGATGTTGATTTGTGGAGAAGCAATGTTGGAAAAGTTCTATTGACATTTATTAAGGAAATGTTTTTTTTAGTATGCATGCATCATAAACCAATCAAAACACACCCATAAGCGTGCATAATCGGGTGTTTATCGCACGGCGTGCTATAAAGGTTGCTTGGTAACAGCCAATCCCAAGCGTTTAATAGTACAGTGAAATGTCGGGAAATGTCAAATGACATATGTATATGTGTACATGTCACTCGATAATATGTATTGGAATTATTGATTTGAATTATTATTTGGACTTTGCAGGTATTAAACTTAATTCAGCTTCAGCAGCTAGTTTTTGAATTTCTGTCGACATTATGAATACAACAATGATGTTTAATAATTAAGCGAAATGTCAAATGACATAATATAGAGACACATCTCACTCGATAAAATGTATTGAAATTATTGATTTGATTTCTTCTAGTTAAAATTATTGTGGCATTTATACTAAAAAATATCGTATGACACAGTGCATAACATTAAAGCCACTCCGCTTCGCGTCGTTACTAGTGCTTTAAAAGCTCGATTATGCACTAGTGTCATAATATACTATTAAGAACAAATATTCTGTGCGTGCTGATAAACAGTACATCACCAGAACAAAAGAATTATAGATTCAGTGATCCAAATATTCTAGTACAGAACCTCATCCAACAAATTTATTGCTGCAAATAAAAGAATACTGACTGTGTGAATCCTGAATTTCAAATAGAGCAACATTGTAAATGGTCAATCAAAATTATGTACGTCTGTTTCTATCTAATCATGCAATTATGCTCTAATAGTTTCCAATAAATACTACGTATTAACACCGACACCAAACTGTCAACTTTATCAAAGATAATATCATAGAATTTGCAAATAATGCTAATAAAATAAAAAACTAAAACATGCACACTGTTGTGAGTGATTAATAGGTTAAGTCTATAAAGAGACGTAGATATATTCACATAATTACGGTTTCTTTATTGGTATTTTATTGTGCAATCATTAAAGTTGAAGTCATTCGCAAATGCAAACCCATACGTATATATGTATGTATGTATGCATATTTTTAACATTAAGTCAGGTTGCATCAGATTTGTATGAAATTTAATTGCGCATTATGTCATTTGAATTCCTCTCTGAAGGAACCCACATATTGTTTCAAAAATATTGCTGGTTTAAACGCAGTAAAAATTATATACTGGTACCTATATTACCTTCGTGGGTTGCGTGAAGAATTGGTTATAATTTAATTGCAAAATCGAAACATACGGATTAGTAATACCGATTTTATGGTAACAAATTGATGAGATAGCCGCGCTTGTCCGTGAATAAAAATACGTCATATATCAACGCTACTGGCCTCCTCTACATGTCGCACAAAGAAATATCCTTCTGATTTGATCCGACCGAGAAATTTTTGCGTGGGTGCTTAACTCGAATAAAATTAATTATTTATGGATAATAGAAAGTCGACAGTTTCAGGATCTTTCTCTACGGTGCCAGGATTTAGTATAAAACCATGGAAAATAATTAAAACGGAATTTATAAGGCGGCGTTATAAATTATGATTTTATTACTGACCGCTTTGAGCTACTAATTCCAACAAATTATCTTAATTAGTACAGAATTATACAAATTACCATCGTAAAATCGTTGCGTTTGGATAGATATTCGTTCTACTATGTTCTCTACGCTTTTGATTATTAAATATACATAATTCTCTGGTGTACATTCTTTCTGTTGTTGCCATTATTTTACTGTTCATTTCCTTTTTAAGACTTCAAAGGGAGTATTAATTTTCCGAATGCTTTTGCGTTATATTGTTAATAATTCTTGATCCAATTCATTTCCTTTCCTTACTGATTTGAATTCTTTTCAAGACTCATGATTCGTGAACATAAATTTTGCGAAGAAGTTTTGACAAGGAATGTTATTACCAAAAATGATCCACTATGGTGTCATGTTAGATTTGTCTGAAATTGTTTTGTAAGGTGTCATACAAGATTGAAATACGAATGTCTATATATATGCATTTAACAGCAAGATATTGGACTTGTCCAAAAAGTGGATGATCTCCAGGTTTGGCCCCATATGAAGTGAACGGACTCATCCAATCTGTTCAAGACAGAGTTGGGGCGTCTACACTCACTTTAGGCCGTAGATTTGGATTTGCAGATAGGACTTTTGGCAGAATTTTAACTAAAATGAATATCGAAAATTGAGCAAGTGTCCCAAATACACCGCAAGCCAACTAGAGGGAATCCCCAGATGCTGCCGAACATTAAGGCATCAACATTTTATTGGCAACAGAGTTAGTGTTTTAGACGATGTGAAATATTTTACATTATCTAATTTGGAAATAAAGGGTAAAGATGGTTTTTACCCATCAAATATTGCAAATTGTCCTGACAACCTAAAAATTGAACCGAAAGGGAAATCTGCCGATAAAATTATGCTCTGGCGCACTAGTTCTTCTACTTTTTTTTTACGTTGGAGGATATAAAGGTGAAGCTGTAGATGCAAACGTCTATATTCGCAAATGCCTACCTAAATTGATAAATTTCATTAATACTCATCATCCAAATGATGTAATATTCTGCCCAATCTGACTTCAAGCCGTTATGCTAGAATCACTTAGAACTGGTTAACAGAAAATAACGTGAATGATGTGCCTTAGGAAGACAATGCCTCCAACGTACCCCAGGCGCGCCTCAATAATGAAATTTGGGCACAACTGAGTAAGAACATTTATGGGAAGGTTTGGGAAGCCCAAAATGAAGCCTAGTTACGGGCTACAAAATTCCAGAGGATCCGAGAAGTGGATGTAAACGTCATCCCGAGAATAATGGCAAGAGTAAAATTGAAACATTTTAAGCTACGAACTCAACTCAAATGGACTCAAACTTTTTGAAATATACTGTTTATTTATTGGGCAATACCTCTGTGTACTGTGGCTGGCAACTTCTAACAGTTATTTTAAATTGTGATGGCTATAACTATGGTTGGACAATGTTTCATAGAAATCATTACTGGAAAACCACAGTTAATCGCAAAAACCTTACAATATTAAACATTAAAATCTGTCAGCTCTTCCAGCAGCAATAACACTTATAAGAAACGCGTATAGCACATTTTATATCTCAAGTACTTGAGATTTATACGGTAGTATCATCAATTATAAACGTTGTACAATAAAGGAATCGCAATATATAGCCTAAATAAAAGCTTTCTTTATAACGCATGTTGCTGAATCAATATTACTTTAGCAAATACATCTTGTTGTCAATAAATGCCGCATCTCATAAAGTTGTGAGTAATTTTAGACACTATATATGGCCGTTAGTATTCCCTTTAGACATAGGCGCCAGTCTGTTGCGGTTGCGGTTGAAGTTTTAATCATTTTCTCGATTTAGTGTCATAAATCGATTTAGAGTTCGCGTCCCTCGTCTACATGACATCGGGTCTCATCACCTTTTATATTTAATGTAAAGTTCTCAAAGTTCAACGTATAGCACGCGAATAGCCCAACCGATCCCTTCTATTTTTACAGCCTTGCCACCGATACTGTGTGATATCCATTATCCATTTGGAGATGAAACGGTATTTCACATCGCTACACGCCGATTTAAAAGTTCTGGTATTTTAATTTTGTCGTAAAAATTTATAGCCGGCAGTAGCACGAACGGCTGCATTTTATGGAAAATATATACATAAAAATATTTATACCGTAGCGACTGTAGTATTGCTTGTTTTTACGCAATTGTTAATTTCCAATCGAGAACTTTTATAACGTACTTTACATTGTAGTCAATTGGTCTTCCCAATTTTGGAGCTACTAAATACAGGATACTAAATGTAAACCTACATGCTAGACGGTAAGACTAAAAGAGAAAGTTCATGTCTGTACCAGGAGATATTGAATTAATTTTATTTTAAACAAACTTCTCAATTTGCGTGAATATTTTGAACTACTCACTCCTGTTTGTAGCAGAATTTAAAGCTCTTTTACCATTACTCCAGTATTTTTATCATTTCTTTCTGATTCTTATTCGCTTCTCCTTTTAGTTTAGAATTTAGAAGGCAAATCTTTAATAAGTTTGAGAAAATGAAATCATATTACTTAGTGCCAAAAAGTCTGTTCCAAAGTGATATTAACTCTCAACCATTATTAAATTGATATATTGGTCGTATATTGCTATAAATGCCCATTGGGGCAAGATATTATAGAGCCAAATGCTTGAAGACGCTTGAATAAAAAGCTCTAAAAGATCTTCGTTTAGGTTTCTTGGTTGCTATTTAAATATTACGAATATTAAAATGGTGTACATAACAAAATTTCAAAATAACTGATCCACACAACTGTACCTAGCAGACTCTGAAGGGCCAGCTACGTGTATAAGTACAACTTGGAGGCACTGGAATTGCACGCAGTCTACACGTCGCCATTTAAAGCTATAAACCACATTTAAAATTATTCTTCTGGATATTGAAATAAAATGGCAGCTAGCCATATTCATAAACAGTCAACAATGTTATAATCGTATGTATATACAGACTTATAAAGTAGTTACGCTCATATGGTTGCATAACGTAAATGTAAGTATTGTTTTAATCAGTGTAGGTCTTGATCTGACAAGCAATACTTTGTCTACTAAGGAGAACATCAGAATACATAAAAAATGGCGCAATGTATTAAAAATGGTGCTCGAAAAGAAATAGAAAAAATTGGTTAATGTAATATTTTGATGAATAAATTGACTTGATGCAAAAATTACAAACAGCGATAAAAATTATCCGAATGATAGTTAATAATATTGAGAGGTGCAGTGTGTTGGAGGACAAAGCATATAATCATTGGAAAGTCCTCAATTCTATATCACGAGGCACCAACGACATTAGAGGGGACTAATTATGATAACGCCTAAAGCCACTCTAGTGCAAGCATACGAAGTCACTACGATTTGACGATTTGCAAAAAGGTGTTATAGATTAGATTCCGTGATTTCGTCTGTTAGCTATCCAAGCAGTTAGGATTCCCACGTTTCCTACCTTATATCCGTATACATATAGTCTACACCAGTTTTCTCCATACTTCTGCTCCTAATTATAGTGAGGAATCGGAAAACAAAGTAGTCAGGCCAAGAAGATCAATATTTCTGGGACATGAATGGCAACTGAGGACAAAAAACAAAAGGCTGCAGAAAGTAATATGGGCAAAAGGAAAGGAATTCAAACCATTCAAATCTCCGGGCTTATATGACATCTATCCAGCATTCCTTCAGATGGGAACAGAACTGATAGTTCCTCAGTTATGTAAAATTTGCAAGGTCTGTATAATATCGGGATGCATACCCGTTAAATGGCGAAACATGAGGGTGACATAGACAATAAAGAGATAAACATGGTTATCATTCTAGATATTGAAGATTTGTAGAAGCATTAGCGAATCGTACCAACAATTTTCCAAGAAACAGGGTTATAATGTCCAGAATAGACGAAGCCATTCTTGTAGCAAAGCCAAGAGGAGGCAGCCCACAGGTAGGAAGATTGCTGCCTCTGCGGTGGGCGATCCTATTAGATGAGATGGTAAACAAGTTGTCAGCCAACAGTGTTTACTATCCCGGATAGGAGAACGATCGGGCAATCATAGTGAAAGGAAAATTTGGAGAAATGAACAATTGGTGCAACCGAGAGAAGCTCGCTAGCACTGCCATGGGAACACAAATTGTCACTTTTATAAAAAAGAGGAACCTAAGGAAGTCTAAACCTGTAAGGCTAACGGACGTAATGCCAACGGTCAAACAAGCAAAATGCTTGGGGGATTATCATGGATTAAAATATTGATCTGGAACCCACACAGTTAAAGTATTACTAATGAAGCATCATTTGTTATCGGCAGATGCAGAAAAATGTGTAGAAAAAAACGAAGAACTCCTTATTTGATATTGTTCCGACTTATGAAGCTGATACATTTAATTGTTATTTAATTAAATTTTTCATTATCACAAAGACTGACACTAAAGTTAAAATTTAAATGCAAAACCTTGTTTAATAAAACTTGCAGACAACATTGTTTGACAATACCGAATATACAAATATTGATGATTGAAGGTATGTCGCTTGTACAATTATTGTATGCCATTTACATCATTATCACCAGTCGTATACAAACAAGAAACTCTCGATGGAACAAAAGACAAACGGATCTTTCAATAACTGTGAACAATTAACGGAACTTTATACATGAACTCGCCTCCGGTCACATTTAACGTACTCTAATACATAACATCTTTGACAGATTAATATTGACGCTTGACCTATACTTATCACCTCGGTAAGGATATCAAACAACAAATTGAATATTAGCTAAAATATTTCACATTGAATTTACAAAACAAAGCGTGTGAAGCGATGAACCTAATTAATCTCCGTCTTGGGTATCGTTTTTTTGTTTAAATATTTTTAATTAAATTAATCTGAAAGTGACGATTTAGTTTACGTTTTCAACTTAGACGCAATCGTTTGAGTTTACGCGAACTTGAACTGAGAGCAATGTTATTTAATTATCGACGTTAGTTGTAGGAAACGGCAAATGTTGAAATATTCTGAAAGAGTATAACATCATTTGAGTTAATTGGTGAGATTTAAATAAAATACGATAGAATTCCCAACAAAATAAGTGCTTCAGTATATAGTTCAAGGTAGGATATGAATTATTAATAAGGAGTCAAGAATCGGACTGCTTGCGTTTGCTGATACGCAGTGGTTCAATTTGGAATGTTTTTAAAAACTTTCAGTAATTTAAAGCAGCAATCTTACTAATTGTAAGTAATACTTTGATCAGCAAAAGAAAGCTGCAAAACAAGTTAAAAATAAAGAATTTAAATGACAATACTACCTGCTGAATATACACTCAATGTGATCATATGTAAAGTCTTGAAGCTAAATTGTCTATGTGTTGGCGTAGGTGACATTCTTGGCTATATAGTCAATTACAGATCAGCATTGACACTGTCACGAGCTACAGGTTACTACAAACTGAAAGCAATTTACAAAACACAGCCCTGTATAGGTAATAATCCTAAGATTAGAAGAATTGTTAATCGGATTAAAGTCAAGTCACTGTCATTAGTCAAGTTCTGTTAGAATATCTAATAATAAAAGAGGTCACACAAGAAAGTTACGTTTTATGTAAAATACTTTGTACAATCTTAAATATAAATTGAAATTATTATTTGGACACCGTGCGTCGAACATAAATTAACTTAATCTCTAGTAATAGAGGTAAGAAACTACCAGAAAGTATTCATGTATTTAGCTGTTTGTTCGCATAAACGATTCCACGAAATTGTACAGCAACACAAGTATGTACCTAGATTGAATGAATGCTGCGTAGACATGCGTCTGTATAATGCGCGCAATGTGGGTCAACGTTGATATAAACGTAGAAATGCGTCTCCTATTGTGTATAAAACTCGATAATATTATTAAAACACGTGCAATATGCAGTATATTACAGAACGTAACGTTAGTGGAAAAAACGGTTCGAAGAAATAAATGCGACGCATATAGAGAGACTATATCGCATTCTTCTGTGGTGTTCTCACGCAGATGTGATAATGTATTCTGTCAATGGTGAGGTGAGTGCGTAAGGTGTTTGTCGACGCAAAGGGACAACTCCATATTGACTCCATATATGGGGAAATGAGAAAGTACACTCTTGGTGCTCAGACGAACGGCTCCTCCCATCATCCAACTTCGACCTTTTTTTTTCTCTTCTACTTCTTCTTCGACAACTCGAAATGCTTACCACTATATAGAAGTAAATATCACCCGGACAATCTCCGCCCTGGTTTAAAAGTCTTTGTTCTTGTGGACCATCGAAGAAATTCAACCTGTACCACACGCATTCAAGCACAATATAAACACAAACACAACAAAACTCTTTTCGGAATCAGGTTTTCTGATCCTTCTCTTTCACGTATTTAAATTGGGGCGTCAATGGTCTCTTCAGGTAGATGTTAACTTGTCGAAAGATCTGATATTCTAATCATCCCTCGTTTTGTAATTCTGTAGTCTAATCATCGAATTAGTGAATAAATGAATACTATATATCTATTTAGTATCACTCTGTGTAACACTGTGCAATAGATTTTAAGACTGTGCAACTAGTTTTCCATAGGTTAAACAATATTGGAGCTACCTAGATTAATCGCAAAAATATTAACAATATTACATATATGTATATACATACATATAGCAGAAAAAATTGGCGAGTTTCTAGAACCAAAAATTTCCAATTTTTATGGTGTTTGGTCCAGGTTCATTGTTAGTCCTTGCTAGGGCCGAAAAAGGGGAAATAGAAATGCAATGCATTCTGGGAAACCAAAAACATTTACCTTTGAAAAAACTATGAAAGAAGTCATATAATCTAGAGGAAGCTCATTGCAAGATGGGCGTTGTATTTGCGTTAGTCGATCAAAAGTAGGCTCATGCGAACATCATCCAATGTTCTGTAATTCTATACATTCTTTATACGTTTTATAACTAACAGAAACGTGGATACACCATTTTGCTAGAAAGACTAAAATTGAGTACAAGCAGTTGACGGTAAATCAGTTCCATACAAGCCAAAGTTAAGATCCTGAACTGGAAGCTGATGGCTATGGTTTTATGCACAGGCATATACATATTATGCATTCTTATTAGACAAACTGACCGTAAGAATCAAAGTCAAAAGCTTAATTTGACAACAAACAGTTCTGGTCTTACATCAAAATGCCTCTCCCACAAGTTGGCAATTGAGGTATCCAAAATTCTCAAGAAATGATTGGCTGGAACATTTAGAAGGTATGGACAGTTTTTATTTTTCTGAAGGGATGAGTAATGGTGAATGGTGGAAAACATTGCACTAATTGAGTACTGGAGTTTCTGCAACTGCTGACTTATGTGGGAAAATAAGTATGATTTTGCCCCAAACAAGATATTGTTAAGGAATGAAGATTGTAAGAGCCTGTGGATAATCAGCAATTTTTTTTCTTGCTAAACCCACTCAACAGCAAGTCGAGGAAACTTCTAAACTTTAGTAAAATTGAAGATTGTGATAATAATAAACTGTTCAGTAGTAGCCATAAAATTCTCATCGATCTTTAAATGTTCTGGCCAACCTTTGAGGATTCATCCATGTTTTTAGATCTCGTTTGGAGTTGAAGCCAGATGAAAAAGATATAAAATATCTGTCTGATCTGATGCATTTTCATGGAATATTCTGAAATGGCATCCAGACAATTTAAATTTTAAATTAAAAGTATTTCTCAAAAATATAACAATTCTTTTGTCAATTACTACAAAAACATAAACAAAACAGTCTCATTAAGCAGATAACAAAATATTTTTATGCTACATTGTAATCTACAGAAGATATCCTTTCAATATCATAACACGTCAATTAATTTCATTACGATCATTATCGCAGGTTTTAGATATCCGAACGACATAAACTCTAACAGGAATTCTTTTATTGACTCCTTAGTACGCCCAAAATACTAAAACCCCACGTATTGATCTGTAACTAAATATAAACATTATTGATTAGATTCTTTTTCCGTTAACCTACATAAAGATTGTATTCGAAATATTACAACCAATACTACGGATTCAATCTCGCCAACGCAATACGATATTCTGATTAATACGTTATTAAAGTATTGTATGCAAGATAGATGTGTAACCTTGGGAAGTAATGAATTGTTTTATTAATGTATCCTCTGCAATTATGCATGGAGGACACTATTATCACAATATGATTTTATTGAGAATAATATTGTGCAAAACCAGGCAGATTTCATGTTGTTTCATTGTTGTTCAACTTGGAATAGAGCTTTAGTTTTTTCTAGTACGTTAAATGCATTTCACAAGGAGACAAGACATTCTGTGTAGTCTTGTTCCGAATATGTATAAACATCTCACGTATTCTAGTTAGAATCAACGACAAACACTATTCTAAAACACTTTTTACGTAATATCAGTGTTATATACATATACACATAAATATATACTCGTGCAGAAACAAATGATCGATCAACTTCAACAGCTCATTACCATTTCCATTTCGGTATAAAATTTATATATACGGATATATTTAAAAAGCCGTAACATGCATACATGATAGTTTTCGGCCTAGTTCTACAATGAATGATGAGATCTGTTTTTAATTAAAAGTCCGTGTTGTTGCATAAATCGTAATTTAGAATGTTTGACTGTATAATTAATCCCCTTTACTCTCCTATCTTTGGAAAACCGTAACTTGTGTACTACGTACGTGCGTGGATTAAATTAAGAGCATAATTTTTCTACTGCGTCTAAAAGCTTTTTAATTAACATTTAATAGTAGTCATTTTTCAATCATTGTCTCTGATTGAACGTGCGTGTGTATTAGGTGTATTGATACGCTTGGAAATATTGTATGACAAGTTTGGGAAGTACACGAATTTGTTGTTGGTGTGTGTAGGAGGTAAGAATGCAGCTTCTACTCTTTCATACATTTTTTTGCGGATACAAATATACTTTGCTAACAGTAATTACACACAAAAAACCCACGTGACGCTGGATAGGTCATCAACTTTTAAAGAACACTTGACAAAAACAGACCAAAAAATTTAATCATGGAACAACATTCTTGGCAAACTTGCTGGAACTTCCTGAGGAGCTCAGAAGACTCGGTCACGAACAACGAAGCAATGAGAGTGATAGCAGGTCCACTCAAACAGTATAGCTTCCGATCCTTGCCAATATAGCGCTTTCTCAACTACGCAGAGCGAAGGTTGCTCATAAGGAGTTGGTAAAGGTTAACAATCAAGAGAAAGTTCTGCTCATTCAGCAAAAACTCTCTGCGCTTTTCTACCAAACCCAACTCAACTGCTAACAACTCAAGAAAAAGAAATCTTGAAGCTAGTTGGAGAAACTAATACAATTGATGATGATAATAAGGAAAACCTTGAACCTTAAGGACGTTATTGTCTCCAAAGTTTCTATCAAGAAAGGACCTACCCATCTTGCACCAGCTTCAAAGATCAGACGAAGATCACACTAGTCTTAATTTCAATCATTTTATTTGAAAGTGGAATATAATAGTACAATAGAAAATAAGCCTTTTCCTTGATTTAAATTACTTACAAGGAAATTAAGTTAAGGAATAACATTCTTGGCACACTTTCCTCAATAGGGACACACTCAGAAGTGCCACGTTGGCTTTAGCTTACTCTGCTGATGAATATTATGCTTCAGTATGGTATAAAAGTTTCCATGCCAACAAAATTGATGTTCAACTCGACGAAGAAATAAGAGTTATAACAGACACGTTGAGGTCCACTCATACAATATGGCTTCCGATCCAAGGAAGCCAATATAGAGCTTTCTCAACTCCGCAGAACGAAGGTTGCTCACAGGGAGGCGGTAAAGGCTAACGATCAATAGCTCATTCGGCAAACCCTCTTTGCTTTTCTACCAGATCGTCCTAAATCCAGTTTTCCGATTTGGAGAGATAGCGCACTTGGGGAGGACTTCAACTTGTACTCCAATTGGCTCCATTATCATCAATGGATCTAAGACGTTTCATTTCATTTTGCAATCTTGCTATGGTAAGATCCCTTTGCTGCGTTGTGCATTCTTGGAAATTACCAGTCTTCTCTGTCAAAAAATAAAATTGAAGCCACTTATTGCTGCTATTCCTAATATTTTATAAAATTGTTAACAACACTTTGGGTACAGGTCCATTTTTGTTCAATTAGTTTTCTTACGTAGGCGCAAAAGTTGTGAAGGTATAAAAACCGCACTCCAGGCTAATTCAGAATTACCTTACTGCATTTGTATTGTAGAATTTTCTACCGATCCAAACTTGAATCCTATGCTTCTATGAGCTGGACTTTCAGCATGCCGGTCCCAAGATCGATTCTTGTGGCACTCCAATAATGTATTACTGCTAGGCGGTAGTCAAACTTTTGATAATTTTGTGACAATTTTAAGAAAATTCTGAATGTTGATCCAGAAGCAGATAAACAATCAAAATAAAAAAAACGTTGTTCATAAAAACCTCGTTGTTGCTACCAGTAATGGCGCAAAAAAGTTTATGAATTAAAGATGAACACTTCTTAATCGGAAGGATTCTAAAAAAAAGTTTTCCAGAAGAGAATTTCTAGCAAAACACGCCTCTTCTTCTCTATCTATTCAAAAAACTACTTGGCAAGCATTTCAAACCAGATCCAATCTTGAATCTTGTGGTTCTGTCAGTATATACCTATGTACATACATAGGATTGGGGCCCAAGACCGACCCCTGCGATACTTCAACCCTCATTTTCGTAGTAGGAGATCACCCACAAGATTAGCACAGATCTCTCATATGGTTCCTCCCAGAATATGTAGTCTCAATGTTGCTGGAAGAGGAGTTGGTTTAACAGATTTGGCAACAATGTCGGCCTAATAAGGGGTCAGGAGCTTTGCAAAGCTCGTTGCACTGGGCTTCCTCTGTGGCAATCGCTTCACTCACCGATCTGGATATAAACGTTTAGTGTCCTAAATTGTTATTTTGTTTTATTTAATTTAATTTTTAACTGACTAATGTACGTTCACAATTTTCAGGTCCACTTCATTAATATTTACGGGACGTAGATAGTCAGACATTCGGGTGGTGATGAAATGTAAATACCGAATTGTTTGAATGCACGTCAAATCTGCAAACTTTAGTTTTTGTATTATTGCGAAACACACTTTGATAGCTCAAAGCTGTCTTCACAAAGTTTCCACATGAGTGCATTCGAAAAATGATTGAATTGTTTGTACGAATGGTAAACATCCACAAAGAGATGATCTCTACACTGTCATTTGCTTTTCATCACATATTATATTAGCTTTTAAATGGTCTCCAGGTTAAGGTGCATGGTGATACATAACTGTGCAAGACTAACACCCAAAAGTTTTAGGCACCGTTCATAAAATAAATATTATGTCAATTATTTTGTCCCGTCAAAAACTATAACGGTATTGTAGATTCCCGCCAAAGATTCTTGTATACTTGTATATATATTAATTTCCTTTCGTTTGTATTTCCACTTTCTTTAATCGATCAAGAACAAATAACTCCATTCCAGTTAAACGTTTTAGCGTCATTTCTCTGTAGGAAAAAAGAAAAGGGAAAATGTAAAATTAAATTTTCAAATATTTACCTCAACTAGCGCGCAACCGAACTGCAGCCGTAACTCTCACTTAGAAATCCTTAAGTACACATTTCCTTTTAAGTGAAATATGTTTGCTCCTGCGTACCGTAAAACAACACGATTTGATCTTTAACAACGAGTTAATCTGTTCACGGTGGATTTACGGAAGAAGAACAAGAACTGATTACCACCGTTCTCAGCGCAAATATATGCATTTCGAGCGTCTCACTTGCAGCAAACCGCAAGTGGAAGACAAATAAGCAAATAGGATTTCCTGCGTAATTGACAGACTTCTACTAAGCGTTTCGTTGCATAATTTTCTCCTATACCTTAAAGCTTAATTAACGCCGAAGGATTGCGAAAATCACCGCAAATTTAAACGATGCAGAAAGGTTGGAGGTCTCCGTTTTGTAATAATCTTCCTTTGGCCGCAATTTTCGAAAGCTCGTCTTCTTAACGTCACGTTTAATCGCCTTTAAATAACAACTTTCCTGTTTAAATTAAGACATTACGTATATGCGTGCCGCTTCGAAAGACAGGCAAGAAGCTGCTAAAAAGAGAAGGCAGGCAATTACCTATAATGTACGTGGTAGTACAAAAGTATTTAAATCTTTTATAATTGCGGCGGAGAGGTTTGTTTTAAGAACAAAGGTTTTACTCAATTTTATGGAATTGAAAACTGAGCTATTGTATTCGTATTCTGTAAGCTCTAGAATTTCAATTACATATAGATTTGTGAGTTGAGTACCTCAACAGCAATGCTATATGAATTGTAGATGTTCCATTTTAGCAACTGCTTCAGGTTATGTGGGGTTTGTACAGTATTCCAATATTTCTAAGAGAAGAAATAAAACAAAAATATATAAAGAGGTCGTACAGCAAAGAGCTTTATTTTTCATTTATTTTTGGAAAATGAGTCCAGTAATAATCTTGTGTACAGTTTGCTGCACTATTTACTGTACATCATCCTTTGAAGGCCATTGTTCCCCGTTTAATTTGTTCATAAGGCACCAACTTTGCAAAACAAAAAAAATATAACCAATCAAGATAATACGCTATATTTAAAGGGATAGCAAGCTATAGAACGATTTGCATTAAAAATAAAGACTTCCCAATACAAAAGACTCCATTTCATAAAAGAACGGATACGATTTTGCAGAAAAATAAATTTGACGATAAGTATAAATATCCTTGAACAAATTCCTCAACAGGCACCTACATACATAGCTTCGCGTGATAATCCACCAAACGCGAATGAATAATGGTCGACCATATTTCGAATCTACTAAAATTGTATATTTAATGTCTATGCAACGGACAGACATGCAAAGTTGCTGCCTGAGGATGCCACAGGAGCTGCGGGAACTCTATAATGAGTAGCGGCCAGTTAACGCACACCTACTTGAAAATTTGTATTGACGTAAACATTGTCGGCGACGTGCGAATATTATACTAAAACCTCTCTCCGGGTTTCTCTTTTCCAACGGCGCACACCAGTGTGGAAGTGTTCATGAAAAATGAGATTTTATGAGTGCGCATTCAACACACTATACACACACGCTGTGCTTGCATACCAAATTTTCAACACTGCTAATGTATTTATTGCCGTGTTTTTTATTATCTAAACATCGCTTCGTCCCAGCATTTGCATATTAATTCACCTCCTTGTAAATCGACCCAACACATTAATAATGCGGTATATACACGTATACGATGCATAATATTCCTTTAGGTTTTCCTATATACCGATTCGGCTAATTCAATAACCATAAATCAATGTTTCTATGCCTCGATGATTTACCGATTTTTTT
>SMLS01073322.1:0-13353 GCA_004785975.1 Popillia japonica | reverse complement strand
GCATATTATATGCAAAATATGCACATTGCATATAATCCGGTCTTTAGTTATATATTTAATTTAATATTATCAACCAAAAAATTTCCTACTGCCTGGAAGGTATCACGTATAACACCGGTTTTCAAAACAGGTGAAAGAAGTGATGTTAGCAACTATCGTCCAATTTCTATTGTATGTATGTAATTTTTCCAAAGTATTAGAATGTATGATATATAAGCCATTGTATGCCCATGTCGTAAATAAACTGTCTTCCGCGCAGCATGGATTTATTAGAGGTGGATCGACCGCCACGAACTTATGTTCCTTTGTTCATTATATTTCTGAAGCCCTGGACGGACGTCATCAGGTCGATGTGGTATTCACAGACTTTGCTAAAGCTTTCGACCGTGTGCAACATCAATTGATTTTATCGAAACTACATAGATTTGGCGTTGCTGATAATGTGATAGAGTTACTACGGTGTTATTTAAGTGGTCGCACCAACTATGTAGGATATAAGGGCTTTAAGTCTCGGTTTTATGAGTCCTTGTCCGGGGTCCCTCAAGGATCTGTATTGGGACCGTTGTTGTTCTTGATTTTTGTAGACGATATTGCGAAATCTATATCAAGTTCGAGTTATTTACTGTATGCTGATGACTTGAAAATCTTTCGGCATGTCGACACCTTAGCTGACTGCAATGCCCTGCAGAATGTTCTAGCAGCTCTTTCTAGATGGAGTAGCCGTAACTGTCTATCATTAAATATTAGCAAATGTAAAGCCATGGTGTTTAGTAGAAGACAAACTGTCATTAATTATCCGTATGAAATAAATGGTACCACTATTGAACATTGTGTGCGTTTTAAAGATCTGGGTATACTTTTGGATTCCAAGCTTACGTTTAGTGATCACATACTGGATATATGTATGCAAGCAACTAAAGTATTAAGTTTTATAACGAGAAATACGAGAGAATTGAGTATTTCTGCTCTGGTATCAACTTATAATGCTTTTGTTCGTTCTAAGTTGGAATACTGTGCAATTGTGTGGAATCCCGGTTATTTATATTACGTCAATATGGTTGAAGGAATTCAGCGAAAATTTCTAAAAACTTTATACTATCGCCAGCATTTAGTATTCCTGTCTCATAACTACTCTTATGGTGATCTACTGGATGAATTTGGATTTCTTTCTCTAAGCAACCGCAGGATTATATCTCAAATTATTTTTGTTTTTAAATTAATTACTGGAAGTACCTGTGCTCCAGATTTGCTGAGTTTGCTAAACTTCTACGTTCCTAGATTAAATAGTCGCAATAGTGCTACTTTTTACCTCCCTTTCTGTAGTACGCGTCACTTCTCTCAGTCACCAGTACTGTCAATGTGTTGCAGTGTTAATAGTTACTGCAATGATATAGATATTTTGAATGTTAGCTTGAGGTCTTTGCGAGCATTACTATTGCTCAAATTTAATTTTCTTACTGTTTAATAAGTGTTACCATCTCTACGTCTATTTTTGCCTCTTTCTTTCCTAGTATAAGATTTATCCTGTAAGAAGTACTGTTACTGTTGGATAAATAAATTATTATTATTATTATTATTATTATTATTATTATTATTATTATTATTATACAGGGTGTTCCCACCGTAAATTTCTAGAAATCTAGAAAATTATGAGAAGTATTATCGAAGGGGTCAACTTCTGATGGAAAAATTGGCTCATCCATTTAAAGACACTACCCCTTGGAACTACCCCCTTAAAAATGCTATAAACAAAAAACAGGGAAATAACTTAGTATTTAGTGTTACCAGCCCAAACTCATTTCATTTTGAAATTGTATTAGTTTATTGGATAACAAACCCAATCCATTATTAACATGATGTGCCGTCTTGGGCAGGTCCAAAGGAGCTGGCTTGTATCTTCAAAATTCAGAAGGATAGTGTGAGAGTAATATAAAAACAGAGTACACAGGAGAAATAACCTAATATAATAATAATAAAATGAATCGAAACTATTGTCAATAATAATCTGTTGATCAGTTGATAGGCGAGGCGATTTGTCGTCAAGTTCAAAATGTGGTTCCATATAGTTTTTAATTTGAGAACTATTTCTTCTAAACGTTTTCATGTCGTTGGAACGTATAATATATGAACGCGGTGTATTGCCAAGTTTAATAATTGTACCTTTCACCCACCTACCATCTGTCCAAAACAGTACCTTATCTAAAACCTTAAATTCTTTTTTTGGTTTAGCCGTTTTGTTATAATGATTCCTATAATTTTCGATCTTATTTTGAAATTGCATTTCAAGCCCATCATTTAACTTCGGTTTCAATAACGTATCTGTAATCGGTAACTTAGTTCTGCATCTCCTGTTTTGTAACAATTGACTGGGAGTAAAATCTAAATCCTTAATTTTTGAATTACGATACTCTAATAAACTTAAAAGAACCTGTTGTTCATTGGCTGATTTTTTAAGGATATTCTTACATATATGGACGGCCTTCTCTGCTAAGCCGTGCCCTTTTGGGTAATTGGGACTAGAAGTAATAATTTCAAAATTATAAGTATTAGCAAACTGTTTACATTCGTAAGAATTAAAAGGAACATTGTCGCAAATGATAGTTTTAGGGATACCAAATCTAGAAAATACTTCCAACCAAAATTTAATAATTTCTCGGGACGACTTAGCAGTATAGTATTTACCACCTAACT
Source organism: Popillia japonica (assembly GCA_004785975.1). Taxonomy (NCBI): domain Eukaryota; kingdom Metazoa; phylum Arthropoda; class Insecta; order Coleoptera; family Scarabaeidae; genus Popillia; species Popillia japonica. Next base: position 10,662 of record SMLS01073322.1, on the reverse strand, counting down.
CTAAAATGTCACATCCTACTTTACTAAATGCTAACATAGGAATATCTTGAGCAATTAATGGTTCTTTAACATTTTTTGATTGATGAATTTGACATAATCCACACCTACTAATAAAACTCTCAATTTGAGAATCCATTCCAAGCCAGTTCTAGTTTCTTTTTGAAATATTTTGATTTTCTCATCGCTAACATTTAAACTATGAACTACTTCTGAGAATTCAGTGTCTTCCTCTTTATTGCCCGTCCCAAGAAAATGCCTAGATAAATAATCAGATAGATTCATATATTTTCCCGGAACATATTCTAAATCAATATCATAATTTAATAACTTTAGTCTCATTCTTTGAAGTTTCCCTGACGGAATTTTATGTATTTCTTTTGACATGATCGCAACTAATGGTTTATGATCAGTTTTCGTTTTGATTTTTCGTGAATAAATGTAGTTATGAAATTTTTTACACGCAAAAGTTAACCCTAGAAACTCTTTCTCTACCATAGCATACCTAGTTTCCGCTTCTGAAAGTGCTCGTGAAGCGAATGCAACTGGCCTATTATCTTGCATTAATCAACAACCTAAACCATTTTGACTACTATCGCTTTCTATAACAATCTCTTTGTTGGGATCAAAAGCTTGCAAAATTGGAGCATTTTTAATAGAATCTTTAATATCATTAAGTACTTTAGTATGACAATCAGTCCAAACAAAAACTGAATCCTTCTTTAAAAAAGCTCTTAAAGGAGCTGTTAAGGCAGATAAATTATTAATAAAACTTCTCATATAATTAATTACACCAAGTAACCTCATTAATTCCTTCTTATTCTTAGGATAATCTATTTTTTCCAAAGCTTTTAACCGATCGTTATCTAATTCAATACCCTTAGCTGAAAATATATGACCTAAATATTTTACTTCTGTAAGTCTATACTGAACTTTACTCGGATTGAGTTTTACATTAACCTGACGCGCACGCTCTATAACCTTTTGCAAATTAGCATCATGCTCCTCCGAAGTGCTACCCATTATTAATAAATCATCCTGATATATAGTGTTACCAGGCAAATCCCCGATATGCTCATAATTGTATTTCATGAAAACTTGAGGCGCCATTGACAGACCGAATGGAAGTCTCTTAAACTGATAAATACTACCTTGAGGGTCCGAAAAACAAGTTAATGATCTACTTTCATGATCCAATTCAATATTCCAAAACCCACAATTGTAATCCAATACTGTAAAATATTTCATGTCGTTTAAAGTCTGAGACATTTCTTCTAAGGTAGGCATCATAAAGGGTTCCGCAATCAAGTATTTGTTCAACTCTAAAGGACTTAAACAAATACGCAAACTCCCATGCTCTGCATCGATCAATCGCCTTCTGTAGATCCAAACCTTCGACCTGTAGCAGTTTTTCCTGAAGTGCTTTGTCTGCTATGCCCAACACAATGCGGTCTCGAACTAGTGACGGTTCTTGATCCCCAAGATCGCATGATTTAACCAACCTTTATCGTTTATTAGGAACAAATGTGTGGTGGTCATTAATAGGACTTCTTCTTCTTGGTCTTTGGTATTATTTTTTGAATTATTTTATTGTTTGAAGCTTCTAAACCTTCAATCTAATTTACTTTGTCAGATAACAAATAAGAAACTAACACATTAACCTAATTTTCCCCTAATAAATTCCGTTTAGATTTTAGCTATCAAAAAACGTATCAAATATTGACTTTTCCCTTCGAAAATTTTATATTATTATTACGCTAGGTAAGTATATTTATAAACACACCAAACATCAGACGCCCAAGCATGTAGGTTGGTTTTTAGTAGCTAGGTAGGTTAAAAGCAGTAGCGTGTATAATGGCACTTTCCCGATAGATATCAGTTACTCTTTGCATATTTTTCCTAATGGAAATCGTAAACGTTTCCATTTTTTTTATCAAACACAATACACCCAATAATGTATTCAGTCCAGTTATGTACGAAATATTATGTATACATACATACATACGTTCCTACTGATGGTGAGTGCAATTCTGAATATAATAATAATAATAATAACAATAATAATGATAATAATAATAATAATAATAATAATAACAATAATAATAATAATAATAATAATAATAATCATAATAATAATCAGAAGTGCAATAGGAAAAACTCACAAAACCATCATGAGTTATTTGCACACTTTAAAAATATATTTAATTATTCCAGTGCTAATCAGTATTATAAATTATAAATGTGTTAGTAACGCACGCAACCGGAACTTTATCTAATCTAACACGCCATGTGGCACTAAGCAAACAATATAGGGGTCGGTTATAAAATTCGTTTGGGTATATATAGTTAGGTGGCGTTCTAGCCTGCTTTGTTAATTAGAATTAGTTGCATTGTTACTAAATACATTGCGTTAAAGATTTAATAAAATTCTATTCTAATTTACGTTGAATTTAGGGGAGGTGTTAGTCTACATTGTTCAGGTTAATTTAAGGATATAGTTTTAGATATATTGCACTGATAGGTTTCAATGCGTACGCCTTTATAACGCCCGCCAAAGAGAGTTAATTATAGTCTGAGAAGATTGTTAAACTTTAATTTCCTTCCATAAAAATTATGCTAGATTTGGTTAGCTACCAACATAGTCAGTTATCGTGGACTAACAATAAGTTAGACACAATATATTACCACTATATGTGTTATGCTTCATGTCGGGGTCGTAATGAAGTAGACTCGGGCCGTGAAAGCCTGCGATATGTAACTCTTTTCCAAACTGCGAATGAAATTGTCTCCACTACTAGAACTAGACCTTGCATCCAGGAAACTTGTGCTGGGTTTAGAACTTTCCAACATCCTTTCTTCCCATCATTGGTCCTTGGTTGATTGCAATCCTTTTGCCAAGTCCAAAGAACCACCGAATATATAAAAGAAAATCTGATTCTTCGTAAATTTCCACCATCAAAGCAATCAACCTCCTAGCTCCTCTCTAGCTTTTACAATACGACAACAAACTCATTCAATTCAAAAACATACAAAATACTTGACTTCTCGTGCAAGTAAATATGAGCATTCAATTCCATTTATTTTCTTTTTCGGGGTTGCCAGTTCAATTTGCGAAAAATTGCGTTTGAAAATTTATTAGCCGGTTCTACTTTGGGTGGACTGCCTTTCTTTATGCGAGCTCTAAATCTTCGCTCATTACATTCGGGGGCATTGCTGCTTTCGAGAGAAACCAAAACAAAAAAAAAATAAAAAACAGAACGCACACAAACGACGAACAAAAGCGTTTAAATGCACGTCGAACTGTGAGTCCGCTTTTACGGTCAGAACGTTTTATGCAAATACCCCGGCATCATCCGATTTTGTCGTAAATCAAAAGGCAGTAAAGGCGGTGGACTATATAATATTTTATTGGATGCATACCTGAAATGCATCTATATAAAGGAGAGTAGAGGTTGGCCAATTGGTTCTGATTTTCTAAACTTGGAGTTTGACCGTTAATGTAATTTAAATTTATTAACTGGACGTGTCAACCACGTTAGAGGTGGAAATGTTCTAAAAGAGAATGTGGAGGTACATATGCGACGGTGCAGGACGTCCAAAATTCGAAGTGAGAGTAGAAAAGAAATAGAAAGGAATCTGAAATTTTTACAACGTACTAGTAACATTTGGCATTGCCAATTGAAGGATGACACATCATCCTTAGTGTGTTTCCTAGAGGAAAATCCAAGTCAGTTGTACTAAAGATATAATATCTACCTGTAAAAGAATACTTTCGGAAATTTTAGACCATTGGATAATACTGCTTCAGTTTTAGTCCACCAATTCCAAGCTTTTCTTGCCTTAGGCAATAGAAGCCCCATCAAGTAACGACCAATTATCGTATTTGTAGATATGGTGCTGGTGAGTTCTAAATGAAGTGAAAGAAGCTGCTTGATTTCTATGTCTTGTTGAGGATTGGAGGCCTGATTCATCGAATGAGGGCTAGATTGCTTCGTTGTAGGATATTCTCCGATAATTAAATGGTCAGAAAATCTGAGAAATTCGCCGCAATAGCGAATAGAAAGGTTAGAATGCACAATAGTTTGCGGAAAAGCGCCATTATAGGCCTTGCTAGGCAAAGTATGGACAAAACTAAATTGTCAGATGTCTGGCTTTCCATTATTGGTGACAATATTCTAAAACATATTCAAAAATTAACTGAAGAAGAAGCTAGAAGACCTCAGCTTCCTCCTCACTAACTTAAAATAGGGTTGTGAAAAATTTAAGGCTGCTTTTGGATTTCTAAAGAATTGCCCAGCACCAGATGGGGTACTGGCTGTCTTGCTGATCCACAATCACAGTTATGGTTCGTCCTTAATCTGGTAAGACGCGTCTAGTTCCTTCTTGGTTGTTATTGCTCAAGTAGCTCGAAATTGTCATTACTAAGGTGTATGGTAGTCTTCAATGCAGGTTTTCTGGACTGCACTACGTTTTTTTCTTCCAGAAATTGCAGATTACTATGAAATGGGAGAATGGGGTTGTTCAAGATCCTGTCGTTTTCTTTTCTGAGACCAAATCTCCCTTGAAGATCAAATCAAGAGAATACCAATCTAAGAGCTGTGATTTGGAGTGTCTCTGCTGAGGTTCCGACAGGTGGTGCTGCATAGCTCATGTAAAATGTTATTGGGCATCTTAGTTTTATCTGCTATGAGGTGAGCCTTAAAAGTTAGGAACCTATCAAGCAATTCGATCAGGTTCTTGATCAACCTGTTATGATGACGCCATTGGTTATCAAAAAAAGAAGGCTGAGTTATTTGTTCCCAACGTTGTACAGCACTTCCTCTCAAGATCATTTCAGATGAGTTATTTAAAGGAGATTGAAGAAGTATATGGTGCAGTAGTATTCAGGCTCTCCAAACAAGCTTTAAATTTAAATTCAAGACTGACCAGGTTGGAAAACCGAAAACTTTCCCTTTTGAGATGGATCTAGTGGATAAATCGATGAACTTCACCGACGAGCATCTTCGACTGAGTATAGCGGCCACAGTTATCCTTCTTTTCACACCTTCAGCCTTCTGCACACTAAAGCTCTGTTTGATTATATCTTCATATCCTCAAGGACTTGCCTTAATTGTATCCTTATTTTCTGAGTTAGAGATTGGAATAAAATCACTTAGCTACAAAGAAACACAGGTAAATGTGGTGGTGACCGATTTAAATGAAATATAGTGAGTTTGTAGACTGATGCAGTGTAAAAACAACGGCAACTTTCATAGTTTAGTATGATGTTCTAAGGGCCAGAACCTCTAATATACTTAGGTACAATTTTTTTTAAACCCATACATACTTTAAAATTTTAAAATCCCATAAACTAGATCCTTTCATTGTCGTGAATGCAGATAAAGGACAGACGACTGTTCTGTTACGTAAATCACCATACGTTGAAAAGGCAACAACCCTCTTGGATGATCCATTGATTTATCAACCTTTAGATTCCTATCCTACTTTCAACATAAAGAGTAGATGCAATAGACTTTTAAAAAGGTTAAAGACAATGAGTACATTTCCACCAATATGTACTTGTAAACAACCAGATATCATGTTACAATGCTATCACCTCCAAGTTTTATGGCTTACCAAAAATACATAAACCCAATGCGCCCTTGATTCCTATAGTTTCTTTTGTTGCTTCTGCAACTTACAAGCTCTCGAATGTTATTTCTAGAGTTTTGCAAGATTGCTTTGCACATAGAACCACATACCTGCAATGTATCTGATTCTTTCAAATTTGTTGATGCCATAAAAGCACAACAACTCCCTGATAACTATGTGCTTATCTCCTTGGGCGTTGTTTCTTTATTTACTAATGTCCCTTTAGATCTTATATTGGACACGGTTAGGTTTGAATGGGACCCTTTGTCTAATCATACTAGTATACCTCTAGATGAACTCATATCCCTTTTGACGTTTTTGTTCAACTCCTCCACTTTTACCTTTAATTCTAAATTTTATAAACGAAAGTTTGGTACACCAATGGGTAGCCCCTGCAGCCCTATTATAGAATGGATTGTCATGGATCGTCTCTTGGATAAAATCCAAGACACTTTGCTGTGTTTCACCAGATTCAATCCTTCCATTCAGTTCACTGTGAACGTTGAGGTTGACAATTCTGTTCCTTTTTTGGATACTAAGGTCATCAGAAATTAGGACCACTCAATTCGTTTTATTAGTATTAGGACGTACCCTCATTTCAAGAACTATATTGTGTAAATTTTCAGAAGCTTCAAGTCTGAACTGAAGGCGGACTCAATAGTCTTTGAAATCATCAGAGTTATGGGATTGGGCGGCTGTTGCCCAATCGTCTACATAACCGAATCTCAGTTTCAGGTATATCCACCATGTATAGACTGAACAGCAATGCTCCTAATATACATAGATCCTTGACAAAGTATGTTTAATCCCGCTTTTCAAGTTTGATCCTGTCTCCACACGGTGTCATATGCTGTCGATAAATCGATGAACGTCACCGAAGTTTTTATCTTTCAAATTTGAATATGATCGACCGTGTTCAACTGATAAGGGGTGTCCCCCTCAAATTTCGATGAAACTTTAGAAATCGAAAGAGTACCTCAAAATAAGAGACACATATTTTTTTATTGGCGTATCCGCACGATTTTGGAGTACAGCCCCCTCCAAAGTTTGGACGATTTTTCAATTTTTGCAAATATTTCCTAAACTATAACAGATATTAAATTTTCTTCTTAATATAATTTGCAGCACATTACATGATCCTAAGGATGGCGTCGTCCGTATTCGCAAAAAGTTAATAATGAGGGACGGGGTACCCCATACCCCCATTTTTTTAAATATAATTAATTTTTTCATTATTCATCAAAAAATGAACGCTTTTACATAGAAAACGGTGATGTATAGTAAATTTAGAACAATAATAGTAATAATAACTCAAAATAAATATTATACCTGAGTTTTATTAATTATTCAGTCACTTCAGATACAATTGGTAATTTGCATTATAAATTTTACGCGATAAGGGATCTGGTGATCGATCATATTATTATATAGATAAAAATAATTCCCCGAATGCTGGTACAACCTCTAGATGTATATGGTTTTAGATTGACATCAGAGAAATAATATTAAGTTGCAATCCCTAACCCATAATCAGTTTTCCTTCCCAAGATTTTTCGACGTATTCAAGTACTCGTGGTATGAGAGTGGATACTTTGAGGAAAGACCTGGGCCCTTTGAAAACCCTGTAGAGTTTTGTTTTAACAAAGATGCGTAGTCTACACCCTTGTGTAGTGTCTGCAATAAACCAGGTATTGTGCGGTGTTCATGGACATAAAGACGTGACCACTTAAACGTTCGTGATTAATTACTATGCATTCGGGGATTTATTCTTATCTATTTAATAATGTGATCAATCACCAGATCCCTTATCGGGTAAAATTTATAATGCAAATTTATAATTATACCTGAAGTGACTGAATAATTAATAAAACCCACTATTATTATAACTTACTATTATTAATTTTATAAACTTATTATACTTGATGAATAATGAGAAAATTAATTATTACAAAAATGGGAGGTATGGGGTACCCCGTCCCCCTATTAGTTGAGAACAATATCTAATATTTCAAAGATTTTATTACCAATTTCACACATAATTCCATGCCTTCCATTGTTGACTAACAACCATATATTTCAAACAAAACTCCGATGTATCCAACTGGTTACGAAACAATTTTAATTTCATTATAAAATCACAAGCTAACAGCATTGTAAAATACTATTGACGTGGCTTCAATGCATCTACAAGGAAATAAAAACGTAGAAAGCGAGCACACCTTAATGAGCTATCCGATCTTTTTTCATGAAATTTATGTAAATAACCATTAAGAATCAACTGTAAAACAGCATGTACTTCCCTTCACGCTGGCACTTTTAAGCGTTTCGCCGGGCGCGACATCAAATTAAGACAACAGATTTTTCCCGAACGTTTTTAATATATTAAAATATTCAAGTTGTAGTAGCCCGGACCGGTACAGAGATAAGAACCAGTGTAACACGGCGTCCAGCGGCGATTCACAGCGCTATACTCGAAAGCACCGGTCCATACCTTAAAACGTGATAAATTTAGAAAATGAGTCTTTATGTTGCTGCTTGCTTGTACAGATTACGCGTAACAGGGCAAGAATAATATGTTAATTAAGAATGTTATGCGGACATTTTATTTGACGCCTTAAAATGTGTATAATTTAATAAGGAGACATTATTTTTGTTCGTCACACTACTACTATAGGATTCATTCGTTTGATTACTAATACCTCATGCATTGTTCATTCAGCGATGTTGCGAGCTCCTCCCGTAGGATGTTTAAAATACTTACACAATTCGATTCGGGGAAAAGAAGATAGGCGAGCAACTTCTGTTGTTTCGCCAGTGTATTTACTCATGCAAATTGCGTTCGCATGGGAACGTATTTATTTATCGAGAATTACGGAACACCAGCTACTAAACGTGCGAATAATTTAATGAGGTGTACGGTTGTGGAATACATTATGCAGGGTTGATTTTAAATGCCGCAAAATAAAGAAGGAGATGCAAAATTTTATGGGTTTATGGGCACGCATTCATGAGAAAATTATTTTTTTTTAGTCATACGCTACGACTATATAATAATAATAATAATAATAATAATAATAATGATAATAATAATAATAATAATAATGCCTTTATTGAGTGCATAGAAAACTGTATGTATGACTGTATGAGACTCTATGACAACTGATGACAGTGTTTGCGAATGCCAAATATGCCGACATGATTTTAATTTATATAGAAAAACAGAGCAATACAGTCTTGCAGCAAAAAATTTGCACGAAAATCGACACCATCCCTCGACAGCGATGATTGTGGTAGTTGTATATCGGCTTCGGAATATAGGTTCAGTGATTCCATGTTACGAAGGTTGCGGCCTTGAAAACTCACGCAGAAAGCTCCAAGGAAGCAAACTTTAAACATAGTGGAAGTGAAGGCGCCATCAAACCTTCAAGCAGCCCATGGGCTTCGCCAGTAGTACTTGTAAGGAAAAAGGACGGATCGACGAGATTCTGTGTGGACTACCGCCAATTGAATAACGTTACCAAGAAGGATACCTATCCTTTACCACGGATAGATGACACGTTAGATACCCTAGCAGGATCGCAATGGTTTTCAACCCTGTACCTGAAAAGCGGATATTGGCAAGTAGGAATAGAACCTAACGATAGAGACACTGCATTCATTATGGGTACTGGACTGTGGCAGTTTACGGTCATGCCATATGGACTGTGTAATGCTCCGGCCACATTCGAACGACTAATGCACACGGTACTGATCGTGGAATACCTGTCTGGTGCCCAAGAAATGTCACTTTTTCCGGAAGAAGGTAAACTACCTTGGACATGTGGTTTCTGGGAAAGAAATTGCAGTCCACTCTGACAAGGTAGAGGCTGTCCGAAATTGGCCTCTACCCAAAGACAAGCATGAGCTAAGAAGTTTTCTGGGATTATGCACTTACTATCGACGATACGTTCCGGGATTCGCCAAAATTGCAAAGCCAATGACCCACCTAACAGAAGATCGACCATTCATCTGGAGTCACGAATGTCAATCGTCATTTGACTTGTTAAAGGACACTTTGATAAGTGCGCCTATATTGAGCTATCCATTACCAATTGGAAGATTTATTTTGGATACGGATGCTAGCAATGTTGGCTTAGGCAGTGTACTTTCTCAGGTACAGGATGGAGAGGAAAAGGTGATTGGATATTTTAGCAAGACTCTCTCGAAGCCAGAACAAAACTATTGCGTAACCAGACGAGAGCTGTTGGCAGTAGTAAAATCCATCGAACACTTCTACAAGTATTTGTACGGAAGAAAGTTCTTGGTTAGAACTGATCATGCAGCTTTGAAATGGCTTTTGCAATTCAAAAACCCTGAAGGTCAAGTAGCCCGGTGGATCGAGAGGCTAGAGGAATATGATTTCGATATTGAATACAGAGCAGGACTCAAGCATCAAAATGCCGATGCCCTTTCCAGGAGACCCTGTCAACAAGATTGTAAACATTGCAGTCGCCTAGAGATGAAATCAGTCAACACCTCCAGAACCACCGTGGTGGACGATCACTGGCAACCGGACAACTTACAAGCAGATCAACTCAGTAATTTAAAAAATACTGGACTGGAAGAGTGATGATCAGAAACAGCTTTGGCGAGAAGTGGCATCCCATTGACAAGAGAAGACGATCTTTTAAAACGCATATTGAAAAACTCTGATGGTACCGAACGTAGAAAGCAAGTGGTAGAATACCTGAAATACTGCGACAACTTCATGATGGTTCTTCCGAAGGACATTTTGGCGTACATAAGATACTGGAAAAGGTACGTCAGAGATTTTACCGGATAAAATGTGCTCAGGATGTAAAAGAGTGGTGTAGAAAATGCCATAGATGTCGCCGGACCATTTCATGAGACCGATAAAGGGAATAAGTACATCATAGTAGTGATGGACTATTTTTCCAAATGGGTGGAAGCTTACGCCCTGCCGAATCAGGAAGCCGCAACCATCGCAGACGTTATGGTAAAGCAGCTCGACAGTCGCTTTAGAGTGCCCTTGGA